>ML817011.1:29419-49459 GCA_009831015.1 Picea engelmannii
AGCTTCTATTTATAGACTTTTTGGCCTCTTTTTGTCACTTTTTTGGCCTCCCTTATCAGTTTCTTTAAACCAAAAACCATTTAGAGTGATTCAGGAGTTGCTTGGGAGAGGTATGGTCGGGTATCGGGGCAGTTTTTTGAAGTTTTGGGACGTTTTTTTTTTTACGATTCATGGAAAAATATCAGATGATCAACTTGAGCATGTAAGTTAGGTTTCTACCCCGAATTTTGTATCTCGTTGTCTTTATGCCTCTGCTATAGGATCGATCCCATCAAGTTGCGACACTGAACCATCATTACTGCTTTAGAAGTGTCGCAAGTTGGTGGTAGAACTTACCTGAACATGGATGCCCTAGGTAGATATTGGTTGCATTAAGGTGTCCATGTCATCTCTCATCACTGTCGGCTCGGGAGTCCTTTGCATTTTCTCTAATTAACGAGTTTGAGCCTCATTTGCATGATTCTTTTTCACTCTTGACCTCACCCTCGGGACTCCCAAAAAACATAACGGGTCTTTTTTTAAGCCCTTTTCAGACCCTCTAAACATGAAAAGATGGTCGAGCAATCTTGTGGCCTTTCACGCTCGTTAAAATTAAATTTCAAGTCACATCTGTCTAGCGGTAGTTTAACCTTTTTTCGGTATGGGCGGTCAACTATATGAACAAAGGTATACTCTAAGGAACTTTCGTTCTCTAGAAGAGTACCCTCAGGTATAATTTTACCCCTTTTTCAGGCCTGAGGGACTAAACTTATGAAAAAGGAACCCCCACGGAGTCCATAGTTAAGCTCTTTTCAAACTCCCTAAAATTGAAAAGATCATCGAGTGACCTTGTTCTTTCACACTCGTTAAAATGGTCCAAAAGAACATTCATGACGGAGTCCATAGTTAATCTTTTTTCAAACTCCTTAAAAGTGAAAAAATTGTCGAGTGATCTTATCTTTATCACACTCGTTAAAAATGGTTTTGAATAAGACGTCTTGTCGGTGCTAGTTTACCCCTTTTTTGAACCGACTAGACTACCTTTGAAAAAGGTACCCCAATGGAGTCTCCTTTTACGTTTTTTAAGACTCTCTACATATGAAAAATTGTTGAGCTTACCTTCTCTGGGCTCTTTAAACTTACATTGAAGGATGTTACCATTGTGTGTTTTGTTAACCACGTTTGCATACCTTATACGCCAGCCTTGTAGCACTTTGCTTCTGCGTCTTAACACCCTTGGCCCCTAGAGGATTTTTCTCGAGTATCATTATTCTGAACATCAATCTTGTCCTTGTGCCTTGAACTTGTATGTTTGTAACACTCGTTCCTCCATTGTAACATAACATTCCTTTATTCTTTGTTCCAAAATTATTGAAAAAGACAAAAAAAAAAAAATCAAATATACCCCAAAAAGAGGAAGGGAAAAGTATTTTCTTTATTGGCAGCAGAATGAGTCTCCCTTGGATAAAGCACATATATTCGTTTGTTCATCAAACTATGGGATGTAATATGACCTTAGGAAGTTGTTCTCGCTACATAAGAGTTGTGTCCTCCTCCATTTGGTTATTCTTCCAAAAATTTGGAGAGTTTGTGTTGCCTCCTGCCTCGTAAACTTATGTTAATGCCATGTTGCCTGAGTCTCATCATTTGTCGTGCTATTGTCCAAGGGAATTTTTTACCAAGCCTGAGTCAGCCCCTCTGCAGTTTGTCTCTTGCCTTCATACCTAGCCATCCTGAATCTCCAATCAAGTCCTTGTTCGAAATCAATGAAGCCTTCAGTCTGATCATCAAGATTGTCTAAGTCCATGACCAACAAGTCGTCGAAGACCTCTGGGTAGTGCAGTCATACTCTCATATTATACTCCTACCCAAGTTTGAAGATTTTGAAGAGCGCTGAAGACCTCATCCCCAGCCATCAGGCCGTATCATCTTCTAGAAGATGGATACTCTATATGTATATCTTTTTTGATTTCGAGATGTAGCTCCGTTGTGTATTGTTCATGGCTACTCTTTATATAGTTATATGACATGGATCTACAGTGTATTTGATTGGTAGCCATGATTCTGTTTTATCTCGAGCATGGGTGCGACAATTTTTTGTTTTGCAAACGGCGCCTTTGGTTCCTCATCCTTGGGCTCACTTGTTCGACACATCAGTAAAAGATTGGTAATGTATTTCGGTCATCAGATGCTCTTCTGGCCTCACACATTAGGGGGCATCTGTTATAACCCTAAATTGCACCAGACATTCTTACCTGGCATCAGGCCACCTCATAACCCTTCTTTGCCAAGCCATTGTTGAACAACTCTCTAAAAAAACCTCTTTTATAAAGGCCCACGCACCCTACTCCATTACTGCACGCGTGTACACGCTAGCTAACCTAAAATAGCCCGTGTGTACCTACAAAAACATGAAAAAAGGAAATTTGTCGACATAACTCATAGTTTTGGGTGAGTTAACTGAACCTTCCGGCCATGCATGGCCGAGGGTTCACCCAAATACCTAACTTCTTCTAGCCTATAAAAGAAGGGGTAGGGGTACCATTTGGAAGAAGGAGCAATACAGAGCAAAGAAGTTGGAGTACATTTGGAGAAGAGCCCAGGATCAGGTTCATGGAGCGGTGGTCAGTCTCGACATTTTGTAAGTTGTTGATTCATTCAAAGTAATAAAGAAAATACTTTTTCCGTCACAATTCATGAGTTTTGCATAGTTTGTCATATACATGTTTGAATCTCTAACCTATTAGTCTGTAGGTAAAATGAATGTGTAGTTTGTCACTTGTTTTGTATACAGGTCAGCTTTGGAAGGAGGACTGCTAACAAGGGATCAAGCGTAAAGAGGGATCGACATCGAACGCCTGGAACAAGGTATGTTGGTCTAACCATGTTTTCACTGAAAAGAAGTAGGGATTAAGTTTGGGGACGAAGGTAGAAAGTAGATTTCTTTTGGTCATATCTGCATGCATAAGATAACCCTATTTACTAGTCCGTAAGGGGATTTTTCTCACAACATCATCCATTCTAGCTCAACAACAGGCACAAGTAGAAGTGGAGAAAATGAGGGATCAACAAAATATCCTGCAACAAATATCGGGACCATTGCAAGAAGAGGAAGTATGAGTAATTGGGGAATTGGATATGGTGCAAGGTAGGGTCAAGCAAACAGCAATGGAAGCAAAGGACAAACTTACAAACTTGATCGTGCAGGAGCAGAGGAGATAACAGCAACAGAGGCCATAATCGTTAAGGAGGTAGAGGGGGAAAATGCTACCTCTCAAAACTTCATTTCGACATGGAAGAGAAGACAACAAGCCTGAGTGGCTCAGGATGAGCCACAAGTGAGTGTTGGGGGCTTGTTGGACAAGCATTCATGAAAATAGTTTTTTCAGTTTTGACAAAGTTTTGAAGAAAAATCCTAAGTATATGAAAACTGCATTGAAGAAGAAGGAAAGCTAGAAAGCATGCAGTTGAAGCGCATCCAGCAGGAAAGTGTGTAGAAGGAGGAAAGTGTGCAACTTGAATAATAAAGAAAGGAAATAAAGCATAACAGGAAAATGACAACCCAACATTCTAGAAATAGAAGAACATCAGAAAAGTAGCATGAAGGATGAAAAGCATAAGAAAGGTGTCTAACAATCAGTTAACTGAGTTGGCCATGCATTGTAATGGGATATTTTTAGGATGAACAGATTAGGGTTTTGAGCCCTATATTTTTGTATAAATATGTAATGGGTTAGGAGATTAGGGGTTCATATTGGTGCTATTCTAATAAAGTTCGGTTATGATAGATTAGGTTATGTTATAGTCTAGTAATTGTTGATTGATATTGAATTCTAGAGTTCTTGAATCATGAGTAAGTTAATAACTAAACAGAACAGAGTTATGCACACAACATAATAAGGAAGAATGAACTGAATGTTTGCATCACATTCCCTTAGTACTACAGAAGCATGGTTCTCGCAGTCCCCATAGATACCTCGGGTGAGACATCATCTGCACAAGCAGGTGATGTCGAAAGGGTCGATGTCTAGTGAGTTGTTTTGGTCTTAGATAAATTGAACCTTAGGTCTTATAACCCACGCACGGAAAAGTGCCAACACCACTCATGCAAGAAAAGAATTCGTATGGTTGCATCGATTGTGTTTAGGGATTGGGTTTAAGCTGAGATCTATGAAGATAAATTTTGACATTCACAGCATAATATTTCTAGCAAAGAACCCAGCTTACCATTCCAGAACTAAGCATATGTTAGGGTATTTAGACACTTAGGAGTTAGTTAAGATCCACTTGGTCTAATGTGTCGTTAGGTAAAAGAGTGTTTCTTAGTTTATTTATTTAGTATGCATTTGTAATTAGGAAATCTGACGGTCACGATATGTTCCTGACATAGAGTGATCTGGCGGTTCATATTCTCCTCGATTTTAATGGCTACATTGATCTATGTCTTAACACCTGATTGGTCCATGATCTCTATTTAAAGAGGATGGAGGGTCATTTTTCAATGATCGATTGTGAGAAACTCTCTTGTAAAATCTCTCTGTAATCTTTTTATTTTGCATTAATAAACTGCTCCAAGTGGTCTCGTTGGCTAGGGTCGTAGATGTTTCCTCATAGGGGTTTTACCACGTCAAAACATCGGTGTGTTGAGCTTTGATCTGGTTGTGTGAGTGGTTACTGAATATGTTCTTCCTCTATTGGAATACATGTGTTGTCGAACATGGTATCAGAGCATGTTTGAAGACAGGCTCCCATTGTAGATCGAGATCATGAAGCTGAGTTTCCTCATCTCTAGTTTCTTCCATTTTCGTACATTTTTGGGCTGAGAGGATTGTTCCATTGCATCTAGAGCACTCGTTTCAGTCAAGAACACTTTTTGTTTCACTCAAAAAGGTTTTTCTTTGCTGAAGACACGATCATTTCAATCAGAGTTAGAGGTATAAAGCCTGAATACGCATTTTTTAAATTTTTGCAGAGTAATATTTTGGTTTTATTTCAGTTTTATATTGTTTGTTTCTGGGTTGCTACTCTTTTAGATCTGTGTATGATCTTTGTCTCATTCCTTGTGAAATATCGGCAAATCACAAACAGATAGGAAAAGGTGCATTTTTTGGGTAAGCTAACCGAGATCTAACCCTTGTTGTCATCAAGAAGCAAAAAAAATTTCTTGTGTGAATATAGTTTTTTTTAGCACACTCCTCAAGGCCATCTTCCACAACAACAAAAACACCCCCAATCCTCCTACTAAACAATACAATATGTTTTTCTAACTCACTTTGTTAAAAGGTGTCTTATTAAGTAAGAGGTCTTGAGTTCAAGTCTCTATTTTTGTTACTTTTTTTGAAAAAATCCATGCTCCATTGTAAAGTGTATTTCACTTAAAGTATAAAAGTGAATCACTATAAGTAGTTTTAATATTTTATTTTAGACTTATTTATTTTGCATGCAACCTTCATTTATAAAGTAACTTCAATGTAAAAGTGATCCCCACTTCTTTTTATAAAAGTGGGTCACTTCATAAAGCAACTTATTTGTAAAAGTGAGGTTATTTGGAGGGGTGTCACCACCACGTGGTTCTTTGGTTGTCGTTTATGTTTTTTTTAAAGGGCATAACTTTCACATCTGAAGTCCGTTTTCAATGTTGTTGTTTTTTAAACTGCTTAATTTTTTGAGATCTTTCCATCCAGATCATCAGTTTCAGTTTTTAAATCCATATTATTTTCATATTTAATATGGCTTCTTCCAGTGATATTTTGTTTACCAACACCAACTACTTCCAATGGAAATCCTATATGGAGAATTTATTAAGAACTAAAGGCTTGTATCAGATTACCTTGGGAAAGGAAAAAAACCCCATTGATGTTGATAAGAAAGTCAAATGGACTAATAGGAGTGACGAAGCACGTGAACTGATCAGAATGTTCATCTCTCTTGATTTATGGTTCCACCTTCAAGAAATTGATGATCTCGATGAAGCTTGGGAAAATATTGAATCTGTGTTTGGTAAACACAATATTATTCGAGCACATTGGTTAGAAAATCAAATACGAACTTTAAGTCCAAATGATTTTTCTTACATTGAAGACTATCTATCTGAGTTTAAAACACTCAGAATTTGATGTGAAGAATGTCATATAAAGCTGGAGGAAGAGCGTTGCATCTATATTATTTTTTCTAAGCTAGGTAGTGCATATTATGTGTTTCTATATACCTTTATGCCATGAGAGAGGCTCTAGGGAAAGCTTGTCAAAAACCCACTTTTAAGTCCTTTTATGATGATTTGATTAGATAGCAAGATAATCTTATACAACTTGGAGTGATCATCACTGCATATACCTCTAATAAAGCCTTAGTATTCCAATAGAAAGATAAACCCAAGAATCCCAAGAAGCAACATCATCGCCACAACAATAAGCAAAACAAGGGTCCCAAACCCACTCAGACAGCTTCGGCTCCTAATGATGACAAAGGAGCAAAATCTAAAAATAAGAACACTGACAGACATTGGCACTTTTGTGGGAAAGATGGTCATGATGAGTGCAAATGTTTTAAGAAGATGGCAGTTTTAGAAGCAACGAAGAAGAAGCACAACATCAGTATTGATTCTACTTCTTTTTCTTCTTCTTCTTCTTCTCATGGGCATGCACTTTATGCTTCTAGTTTCTCCTTCAATGCAACTTCTATTTCTTCTTTTTATGAGTGGCTTATTGATTCTGGAGCATCTTATCATATGGCGAAGGATAAAGCCATATTTTCTGCTCTAAATGAATGTAACACCAATAAAATATTTGTTGGTGATGATAGATATCTTAGTGTTGTAGGATCTGGAACAGTTCAAGTAGATAATGGTCATTTCAATGATGTAGTATGTGTTCCAAGTATTTCTTATAACCTTCTATCAGTATATCAAATCACTCATCTAGGTGAAGGTAAAACCATGGAGTTTTCACCTCACCAAGTTGTAATCAAGGATCTAAAAGATCTTAAGCATGTTCTTGCAACTGGAATTGTTGATGATATTACTAGGTTGTACAATTTTGACAACTTTGGATCATCATCTTGTCCATCAGTTTTTTTTGCTCATAGCGATAACTTGAGAAAACTTTGGCATGAGCGGTTTGGTCATCATAACCATCGCTCATTACAGCAACTATGTAATCAACATATGGTGACTGGTCTTCCACTTGTTTCATGCAGAGATGGTGTTTGTGTCGGTTGTGTTCTCGGAAAACATCATTGGGACAATTTTGACAAGCGTGTCTCTTGGCATGCCTCGGGCCCTTTGCAGCTTGTTCACAATGACTTGTGTGGTCCACTTTCTTTTCCTTCTCTTTCTGGGTGCAAGTACTTCTTAACTTTCATTGATGACTTTTCCATACATACTTGGGTTTACTTCATAAAACTTAAGAGTGATTTTTTTGACAAGTTTCTAGCCTACAAGGCCCTTGTAGAAAAGCAATTTGGACATCAAATTCAAAGATTAAGAATAGAGAATGGAAGCGAACACGTGAACGATAATTTTACAAGTTATTGCACTACACAGGGCATCCAAATGCAACACATTGTTCCATATACACCACAACAAAATGGTGGTGTTGAGAGAAAGCATCGCACATTAAAAGAAATGGCTAATTGTATGACCCAATCTAAGGGATTAAGTCTAAATTATTGGGCAGAAGCCATCAACTGTACAAATTACATAGTAAATCGCACTCCCACAAAGGCTCTTAAAAATATAACACCAGAAGAATCTTGGACTAAAATTAAACCAAATGTAAGTCACTTATGTGTATTTGGCAGTATAGCATGGGCTCAAATTCCTAATGAGAAAAGGAAAGCATTGCAGCCTAAAAGTGAAAAGGGTATATTTGTTGGTTATTGTGGAGATATCAAAGGTTGCAGACTTCTTTAACCACATTGTAATGAAATTATTATTAGAAGAGATGTTAAATTTGATGAAAATCTCTTGGCATGCGAGCCTAATTCAGCGATTGTGCTTTCTTCGGTCTACGAGCCATCTTCGACGTTTATGCCTTCTTTTGTTCCTATTATGGTTTCTTCTTCAGATGATGACAGTGAAGATGAAAATCCACCTCCACCTGCTCACATTCCTCCAGTTGAATCCTTTGAACCTGAACCAGCACCAACTCCATCGCTTCCTAGATGGCTCAGTTCAACACGAGAAGTAGTTGGTGATGTTGTCGGTGATCCTTGCTTCAGACATGTTCACAGTTCTAGTGATCCTCTTCTCTTTTGGCTCAAGTTTCAGAGACTCGTGATCTAGAGTCATTTGCATAAGCTTAAGGTCATTCAGATTGGGATACAGCAATGAATGAAGAGTATCATTCTTTAATGGAAAACGATACTTGGGATCTTCCAAAAGGAAGAAAACTTGTCAGATGTAAATGGGTCTATAGAACTAAGTATGCATCAGATGGAAGTGTTGAAATACACAAGGCTTGATTAGTTGTCAAACGATTTTCTCAAGTTGAAGGAATTGACTATAATGAAATCTTTTCCCATGTAGCCAAAATGATATCCATCTACCTTGTTCTTTCCCTTGTTGCCTCACATAAATGGAAGGTCCATCAAATGGATGTTAAATCTACCTTCTTGCATGGGGATTGGCAAGAAGAAATCTACATGGAACAACCTCCTAGCTATGTCAAGAATGACTCTATCTTTGTTTTTCGCCTTAAGAAATCTATTTATGGTCTTAAGCAAACTCCTTGCACTTGGTATGCCAAAATGGACAGCTTTCTTATTGACACCAGATTTTCCAGATGTCATTATGATCCTAATGTTTATACCAAGAAAGTAGGAAGCCATCTCATAATCTTTGTCCTTTATGTTGATGACCTTATCCTTACTAGTAGTGACTCAAAAATTTTAAACCATGTGAAAACCAACCTTAAGAAGAAATTGAAATGACAGACTTAGGATTTTGCATTATTTTCCTGGCCTCCAAGTTTTGCAAACCAATGAAGGAATTTTTCTTTCTCATTCTAAGTATGCTTGTGAACTTCTTCGTCGCTTTCACATGGAATATTGTAAACCAACCCCTTCTCCCTTCTAGTTTGGAGTCAAGCTTGCTGCCACCTGTACTTCTCCCGAAGTTGATGCCACCTTGTATCGTCAATTAGTCGGTAGCCTCTTATACTTGACTCATACTCGTCCTTATCTTTCCTTTGATATCGGTCTTGTTGCCTGGTATATGCAAACACCCCATGAAATCCATTGGAAAGCAGCTAAAAGGATACTTCGATATGTTCGGGGTACAGTTTAGTTTGGGATACATTACAGTTCAGGGGGGGCTCCTTTATTGGTTGGTTTCACCAATTCAGATTGGTTCGACGACCCTAATGATCGGAATTCTACTGCAAGTTATGTTTTCAGCCTTGGTTCAGGACCTGTCACTTGAGCTTGTAAGAAACAACAGGCTATTTCACTTTCTTCAGCAAAAACAAAGTACCGAGCAGCGGTAAATGCAAGTCAAGAAGCCTTGTGGCTTCGACAAATCCTTTCAGAGTTTGGATTCCAGCAGTAGCATCCGACCATCCTTTGGTGCGACAATCAAAGTGCCATCAAGCTCGCTAAAAACCCAGTTCAACATCAGCACAACAAACACATCGAGCTACACATGCACTTCATCAGAAAGCTCATTCATGATCAAGTTATTGAAGTTCTCTTTTTCCTTACAGAAGATCAAGTTGCATACATTTTCACAAAGTCTCTTACAGAAGCGAAGTTTTCCAAACTTCAATCCATGTCAAGAGTTCAGGAAGTTGTCATTAAGGGGGGATAGGCTCTAATGCCTCCTTCCTTTTCCTAATGTGTCACTATTGTAAATCCTTCAATCATATCCCAAGTTGTTCTTAAGGGGGGATGTTAGGATATTTAGACACTTAGGATTTAGTTAAAATCTACTTGGTCTAATGTGTCATTAGGTAAAAATGTGTTTCTTAGTTTGTTTCTTTGGTATGCATTAGTATGCATTTGTAGTTAGGAAATCCGACGGTCACGATATGTTCCCAACATAGAGTGATCCAACAGTTCATAATCTCTTCAATCGTAACGGCTACATTGGTTCATAGCTTAACACCTGATTGGTCCATGATCTCTATTTAAAGAGCATAGAGGGTCATTTGTCGATGATCGATTGTGAAAAACTCTCTTATAAAATCACTATGTAATCTTTTTCTTTTGCATTAATAAATTGTTCCAAGTGATCGCGTTGGTTGGGGTCGTGGATGCTTCCCCATAGGGGTTTTACCACGTCAAAACATCGGTGTGTTGATCTTTGATCTGGTTGTGTGAGTGGTTACTGAAGGTGTTCGTCCTCTGTTGGAATACATGTATTGTCGAACAACATATTTATGTACAACACCATTTCGTGAGAGACATGGTGGAAAACAAAATGGTGTTGCTAGAGGAAGTAGACACACTAGAAAACATAGCAGACTCTTTGACCAAGTCTATGAGTGCAATGAATTTCCCTTGGTGTAAAGAGGAAATGGACATTGATATCCCAGATTTGTGAACAGATGTTCAGGGTCTCTTGTATCAACAAAGAAGACAACAAGTGAGAGAATGTTGGATTGTTACATTCTTTGCAATGAAAGAACAGTCAACTGACTGGCTAGTCGAGGTGGATCGACTATGTGATAAATCGATTGACGAATCAAGTGAAGTTGATGGTCAAATCGAAGGTCGAAGTGATCGATCAAAAAGTCAAAGGACAAAATCATTTTCCATGCTCCTTTGGTGCATTGTGTAAAATTTTCCATGCCACGCTATTTAGGAATTTCAACCAAGACATGCTTAAAGTTGAGTTTGTTAGGCAACTTGACAAAAGGGTCAACTATAATATAAAATTTTATCAATGTAATTGCGCAATAAGTCTAAATCAAATGGCTCTTCTAAATAATAATTTATTTTCTTTTAGAACTTAACCGAGTTGCGTTAAGTTTGCAATTCATACTTATAGAAAATCAAAGTTGACTAACTATTAATAGGGTCTTCATTAGATGGTAACCTAAAGGTGCTCCATATCCCTCACCAAGGTTCAAATACCTCATAAATATGTTTCTCACCTCATGGGTTGTCTTCGATGTGCAAGTGGATTTTTCATATTGTTAGGACCAATTGCGAGCCTTGGGAAAATTTGGCATACTGTATATTTTCCACCCACAACTTTGAAATAGATTCATGTGTGAAATAGACTACTTTGAAAAATAGATTCAATGGAAAAATGTTTGTTGAACATAATGTGCAATATGGTTACTTATATTACCAGCAACCATGTTTCTTATAATCCTTGTTTTTTAAAATAATAATAATATGACTCGCAACCATGTTTCTTACAATTGGACTCTGAATATTTCTAACATTGTTCACAATGACATGATATTATTGAGCCAAATTATTGATTTCTAAAATAGACGATGAGATCCAGTTTTCTAAAATTTATAAGAAAATTATCCCATTCAATTTTGTAGTTATTGTTTTTACTATTTGATGCCCTTCTTAAAACAAATTCAATTTTTTTAAGCTAATGCTTTCTAGTTGGGTTTCAACTTAGGTGGTCAAAATCATCTTCCCTATTCTAAGAGTATTACAATGGAATGTGTCACATACAACTCTCTCAAAAAGTATCTTCAACTAAAAAGTCATAGATAGGTGGTATATATTCCATCAAATTTTCCCAAGACTTGCAACTAGCCTAACCACATGAAACACCCACTTGTATGGCCAAGACACCCCACAAGGGTTGAAACATGTCTATCAATGATTTGAACCTTGGTGGGAGATATGAAACACTCTTGCTTTACCAACTAACAAAAACCTTGTAGACACCTGGTTAGCTTTGATTCTCTATATATATGAATTGCAAATTTAAAGTAGCTTTATTAAGTTCAAAAGAAGATAAGACAATTGGTTTAAAATTACACATTTACCTTTGACCCTCATGCCAAATTGGGTAGCAAACTCAACTTTAAACATGCCTTAGTTGATATCCCTAAAGAGTCCAACATGGCAAATTCTATACAAGCATTTTGTCCTTTCCAATGAAAACTATCACACATCCTAATTGTATAATGGAACAATTAGCTTCCTTTAGTCAAAGATCAAGTACATAACTTTTCTAAATCGTGGGCCCAACCATTATTTAGAATTTCAACTATTAAGTTAAAAAACGTCATTTCATTTTATGTTGCATTCTATTTTGTTATGTTGCATTCTATTTTGTTAGACGTTATTTGATTAACTCCTTACTCCAAAGACATGTCAACCTCTTATCCCACTTCAATTACAAATGACTTTCCCCTTAGAATCTTAGAACATTTTTGCATGATCCTTACATCCTTCATGTTGCACATGTAGAAGCATTTTATCCTTTCCAATGAAAACTATTGCATGCCCTATTTGTATAATGAAACAATTAGCTTCCTTTAGTCAGATATCAAGCACATCACTTTTCTAAATCATGAACCCAACCATTGTTTAGAATTTTGACTATTAAGTAAAAGAATGTTATTTCATTATATGCTGCATTCTACTTTGTTAGATGTTATTTGATTAACTCCTTGGCTCCAAATGCATATCAGCCTCTGATCCCACGTCAATTACAAATGACTTTCCCCTTGGCATCTTGGAACATTTTTACATGATCCTTACATCCTTCATGTTTATCATGTCTTGTAATTACACCACATTGAGTAGCTTGACAAATAATAATTCCTAAGATGAGGAGACAATAAATACACTATAGAATTTACACTGCAATTACTAATATCACTACCTCAAGATTTTTTTTTATGGTTTTCTATTTTCAAAAATGATATATAATTGCATATTCTCAGTCCTGGATATCCTTTATTATATGCCTAATTGTTCTTAAAATGTATTATAATGATTTTGAGCATTCTAAGTGCCATTAAAAAAGAGCATCACATAATGTCACATAATGCTTGTATTATGAATTTAAGCATTCTAAGTACCATTAAAAAAGAGCATCACATAATGCTTGTTTTATAATGATTTCGAGCATTACTAAGTGCCATTAAAAAAGAGCATCAGATAATGTCACATAATGCTTGTATGGTTAAACAGAAAATCTTGTGTACATTGCAATGAAACACACACTAACTCTACCATAATGCTCAAACTCTACCATAATGCTCTAGAGTTCGGTAGTGAGCCATTTGAATTCAAGATAAATCGCACAGTGCCTATTAAGGAGGCCATCAATAAGAATATCCTTCCATCCCGTGGTAAACAAAAAGAACTTCACTGTCCAACAAGAATAAGGGTATCAACTCCTTAAAGAGTTGCACTGACCAAAAATACCGAGAACAATTTAGGAATAGGAAGGCCACCTTAGTAATGATAGGGACAATCCCCACTCCCACGTGATAATCTATGTTTATGACTTTGATGATAATTTCTATGCTCTTCGTATTTGCCAAGCTGGCATTATTAAATTTGGACTCTACATTTTTACTCAGCCTGAGTGGCACTGTGAGTTTTGGTATTTGCCAAGATGGCATTATTAAATTTTGGACTCTACACTTTTACTCAGCCTGAGTGGTACTGTGAGTTTTGGTTTAGATATGTATTTATTTTCCCCAAAGATAGTACTTGCAAAGGCTATCCTAGCAACCCATTTTTTTGGTAAATACCAAAATGTGCCCATGTACATATTGTTTATTATTAATGGCTTAATGGAAGATTTTTATTTTATTTTTAAATAATCCAAGAATAAGGAGGAGAGCAATGGAAGAGCACTTTGATGGGGAGTCTAGTCTACTAACAGATAAGCAACATGAGAGCTCACTAATATAGAAGCCCTTGTCGATAAACGTCCAGGAGGTCACTGATTTCAGTATCGTACACCAAGTCATTGGTTTCAATATGTTATGCCATTGAATCAGAATAAAATAGATGAAAGTCCTCCATCAGATCACAATTAGAAGAGAATCGTATCCCTGGGCATTCTCAAAAATTAAGAAATGTCCATACAATTGAGGTTCCAAGCTGAGGAATATCTTGAATTTAGAAAATATCTCATGTAATCTAGCTAGATATTGGCAGTTGCAACTCCCAATTTTATCTTCACAGACCTGCGACTATCTACTTTGTTACTACCGTTGGGAAAGTCAACAAAAACGAATTCCGGCAATATGGTCCAGTGCCTATTATCATTGATAAACTCATGCTATGGTGTTAGAGAGGAATGAATCTCTAAGCCTACCATTCAAGAATGCAACTCTACCATCTAAGAGATGTATCATATTCATTACCTTTAACATGTATAGTCGGCAATTTATTTAGGGTGAAGGTTTAACCAGCAGAGGAACAGATTTCTCACAACTCTTCTACTATGAACACTCATTATTTTGAAGCTTGGGTTGTTCCATTCATATGATTTACTCATACAAGTTATTACCTTCACCATGGTCCCTCTTATGTTAATCTGTCTCTATAACAAACCTGCAATAGCGTATCTCCACCTACTAAATTTGTCATACTATGGCAACAAAGGTATGAAATTCCTTATAAAGAATCTTTCCAACATATAGGGAAAAAACTAATGTTGATCATGGTTGCAAATAACAGACGAGAAATCATCTTTTTAACATCCGACCAAAAATCAAACTGGGGTTATGGACAGAGAATACACTGTTTTGAGGACTATCTGCCTGAATTGAAAATATAACACTGGCAAAAGCCATAGCTCTGAAAATTTGATCCTGAGAGCTTCCTTTTACATTTTCAGGTCAATATCACATAATCAATTTACCAAACCCATGAGGTTTTGTTTCCATCTAATCCCATATTGTGTTGCTTTGCAATGAATCCATGAAGTTCCTTCTTCAAATAGACATCCGAAGTTCAAGTTCGAAACTGAACAGCATAATGGGGTAAAAATCACTAACAAGCAGTAAACACTGCAGTCTACGTTAAAGCCTGAAACCCAGAACCAAACACCAGTCAGCATGTAGAATAAAATACCTCTTGGTGTCACAAACTTAAGATATGATGCCAAGATTTTCCACTCATTGGTGTCACAGAAATCTAGAAATAGTTTGATAAGACTTGCTATGAACTTACCAACTAGCATCAATGTTACAGCTTGCAACTTCAGATATAACTGTCGCAAATGTAAGGATACTTTCAAAAGGTATCACCGTGGTTTTGATTCAATATCCTTATTTAGAATTTTGAGTTTTTGAGAGGTTCATTCAGAGTGCAATAGGCTTTCTGTTTCCGAAAAAGCTTGTATCTCAGAAGGTTCATCTCGCAATAGTTTCTGTAGACTATAGTCAGTACAGAGTTTGATGTAAGCACCTGCAAATGTAATGCTATTTTTATGCTCCATATTGAATCACATGTCAACGCCCTGCTTGTCTGAAACCTCCCCTGCCAACTCGCCCAGTAACAATCGTCGAAATGCCTGGTAATCTTGAAGAGTTGTGTGAGCCCACCGCCCACAGAAACACTCATCATTAACAAGTAAGGCTTTTAGTGGGAAAGGCCTGTTTGTAACCTTTTTCAAGGAAGTCAAGAATCTGTGACGAGGCCAGATGCGTTGTTTAAGTGATATGCTGAAATATAAGGGGTGTACTGATAGTGACTCGACTTCATTTTCAAGTTCTTTGACTAAATACAAATATTTGGGGCGCAAATTCTTCTCCACTGACAGAGACAAAATCTGCTTAGAAAGAATAATATTGTCAACCTTGGTGAACAAAGAAACAAAAGCATACGTTTTGCATGCTCAGGCAAATATGAATAATAGATATATCTGCTAACACTTATAAAGTATACCTTACCCTCTCAAAAACTCAAACAAAGCAACCAGAGAAATGAAAAATCACCTGGGGTAGTCTTGTTAAAATTTTCACAATGTCAGCATCACTCATCCCGATGCTCCTCAAAAATTTGATTCGTGGCTGTATACCATCTGTAATGCTGTAGTGGAGAAGCTGTGGATGCTTTGTGACCATTTTCACTAGATTTCCCTTTGATGCTCCAAGCTCCTTTGAAAAGAATTCTAACCGAGATTTCATGGCTTCAGCAGGTTGTCTCAGTATCTGAGGGCCTAGAATTACAACCTTCCCCAAGTCAGTTCTTTTGATGCCAACTTCCTCAGTTAAAAATCTTACCTTTGGCTTCAGAGACAATTCCAAGCTATAAGAAAAGAAAGATGGATTTGCTGTGATTATTTGTCCTAACCGGGAATCAGGCACCCCCAAGCCTCTCAAAAAATCAATATGTGGTTTTATGTTATTCTCAATTGTGTACCCTAAGATTTGAGGTTGTTTTAGAATGATTTTCACTAAGTCCTCAGTTTTTATACCTACACCTCGTAGGAAATCCAATCTTTCCTGCGCAGATGCTGCTTTTGTTCGTAGGGTAGGTTTGTGCCTATTATAAATTCGGGAAAAATGACACTCATTTAAGCCAAGGCTACTCAAATACTGAATCAAGGGTTTCCATTTTGCTTCAAAACCCAATCTCTTTGCCATCAATTGATATTCAACATCCTCAATCTTTCCACCTTTAACCTGCAGAGATTAAAAAAGGTGAACTAGTCTTGAACCTCCCAACAAGCAAAAACATTAAGCATGTAATTGCATAAGACCCCACAGGGTAGAAAATAATTCAAGGATGAAAAGTCTGTCACCTTTGGCAGTTTGCAAAAAACTTTCAGCTATACCTCATAATTCAAGTTCACATTTGTGGAGCCTAATCTCTTGGAACTTTCCATTATCTGGTCAATGTTTTCAGATTTAGGAGATTCGAGCAACCTTTTCTGCTCACCTTGCTTCCTTTCTAGTTCAATATTTCTTAGTTTCTGCTGCCGTATGATCTCATAGGCCCTCTTCTCCCACTCATTTCGAGGTAGCCTCAAAGGGGAAGGGTGCAGGGCCAATGAATTAACCCTCACGGCACCATTCCTAGCCAATATCTTTCCAGTCTTCTGAAGAACATTTGCTTTTGTTTTTCCTTTCTTCGGTTCTTGCTCATGGTAGGATTGTCCTGAGAATGGACTCAGTGACTTAGAAGAAAAGGCTGTTTCTGAAGACTTGGCATTATCAGCATCCACATAAGTGTGTTTCCCTGCTAGAAGCTCCTGAGATGATAGTCAATAATTTTGTGAGAAATGTAATCAACATTCAGGAAACAAACTGGATGGAATCCTTCAAATTGTCAATGCTCAACACTGAAAGCTGCACTCTATGTAAAAAAAAGCCTGCATATTTTATTGATTCACCTATTTTCCATTTTTACTGTACTTGTAAAATGCAATGAAAACATGTAAAGTAAATGGATATATTTTCTCTTGCTTGAGGCACAATTCATATAGCAAATCATAAATGGTAAGGCAGGGCCACTTCCACAACCCCCACCAAGGAATATGTGATGGTCCATAGCCATTATTTTCAGCACAAAGTTTTAAATCCCAAGTCAGCAAATTTAAATCGCATTACTCAAATCTGTCAACAATAGACACCAGCCACCTGCATACACCTCATGACTCAAGATAAGACAAAGCTTCAACTGATCTTTTACCCTTCAATGTCCTCGCTTTCATTCAAGATAATGTTACAGTACAAGAAAAATAAACCTAAAAGTAGATTATTTTCCTTTAACCATACACCTTTACAGCAACATCTCAATTGTGAGTAAAATGAGGATTGGAACCAGATTTATCTTCCACTCCACATGATGCAGTCGTCTCCAGCTAAACGGTATTCACAGATCAGGAATAGATTTAACCCAGTTTTCAGGAAAAGAACCAATTTAACATGAACTGAAAGCAACTCCATTACATGGGCTCCCCACAATACTCGAGAGCAACCTCTTATTAAAATCCAAACAAGCAATACAATATGGCATTCCATCACAGACTTGGGGCACACAGGCCTCTAGTACTCAAAAGAAACCCCCCCCCCTCTTCTTCAGCCCCTGAGGTCACAAGTTCAAATCCAGAGGGGGGTAGGGTATGTATTACCTCCATAGACTTTACCAGTCAAATCGCTGGGCAGAGGGGGTCCCTTGTCCCACAAACAAGGGGGTCTCATACACCAATTTGGTGTCTAGCTTAGCCGTGACCTTAAAAATAGATTATTATTATTATTATTATTATTTTGTAAAACCTCAACTAACTCTCCCACTCCTGCCTTACAAAATAGTTAACTGCTCTCTTATTTCCTAGACAAAAGAAGAGCAGTTGAACAAACGGCTATTTTTAGTAAAACAGACCCCTAAAAATTACTGGGCTGAAAAAACAAACCGATGGAACGTGGAAGAATTCTGTTAGTGAAGATGCTCTGCATCTTCCTCCACTTCTGTTAGAAATTTTGAACCTCTTCGTTCAAGGTCATAGGGTGTGGTTGCTCGGCTGTACTTAAGCAAGTAAGCCTTTGTGATCCAAGTGTTGTAGGAATTCAGCAGGCCTTCCCATTTAACAAAATACAGCTTATATGAACTGGACCATGTAGCAGCCAATTTGGTATCTAACACTCATAACTCATTCAACATGCTCTCTTTTCTTCTTTGGCAAGTGCCTGGTCCAGTTGATGTTTTCCTTCTCATTCTGATCATCATTCACCTAGTCATCATTTGTCCCAGCTGAGTATGAATAAAAGTCAACGTCATTAAAAACAGGACTGATGTCTAAGTCCTCAGGTAGATCAATCAGATAAGCACTCTCATTTATTCTCTTCAGAATTTTGCAAGACCCAATTTTATTCGGCTTTAATTTGTTGTAGATACCTTGGAGATACCTCTCCTTGCACAAATGTACCATGACCATTTCTCCTTCCTGAAAGACCGTTTTTCTCCTATGCAAATCAACATTTTTCTTGTATTGTTCATTCATTGACTGCAATTTGTGCTTAACCTGTTGATGTACCTCACGAATATTTTCTACAAAATCTGTAGCATCTTGGCTGATATATCGGTTTACAGGAAAACCAGCTAAGTGCAGAATTCCTTTAGGATTGGGCACCATACACAATTTGAAATGCGGACTTACTGTAGACCTATTTAAACTGGAATTATAGGAAAATTCAGCTTGGGGTATTGCAATACCCCATTGTCAAGGATCGTCGCCCACTAGGCACGTTAATAGATTTCACAAGCTACTATTCACCACCTCAATCTGACCATCAGTTTGGGAGAGGTATGCTGAACTGAATTGCAGCTTGCTGTCCAACTTTTTCCACAAGACTCTCCAAAAGTGGCTTAAGAATTTGGTGTCCCTGTCACTGGTATGGTTTTCGAAATACCATGTAACCGTACTACTTCCCTAAGGAACAAATGTGCCACTTGACTTGCATCATTCATCTTCTTGCAAGGTATGAAATGGGCCATTTTAGAAAAGCAGTCCACTACTACAAACACATAATCATGACCTCTTTGGGTTTGTGGTAGTCCCTGTTATCGCACAAGTTGTAGGTTGGGAAAAAGCCCGACCCAACCACCAAATGGCGACAACTAAGAGACCACCTATCCACTGTCACCTTAAGTAGGCGTTCCCGTCACTTTAGAGGTGAAGTGGTCACCTCAAGGGAGACCACCTATCCACTGTCACCTTAAGTAGGCATTCCCGTCACTTTAGAGGTGAAGTGGTCACCTCAAGGGGGGGATCCCGGTGACCCTAGGTGGGATTGAGATGAAAAGTGTGATGTATGAGTGAATGCCCCTATAGGTCAAGTTTCTATGTGTGGAGAAGGGCTTGAGTAAGGTCTTGATGGTAGCCAAGAGTTTCCAAGAAGTAGTGGACCTTGTAAACGTCAATTGTACCTGCCCGAGAGACAAGAAAGACAATGATACAAACCCAAATATATGGTGGACGAGCAAGTTAAGCTTGCTGTCTCTAATTGCAGCAATTAGTAACAGTATATATCAGCAATGAAAATGATAATGAATGCTGCAAACAAGTTGTTAAAAGTCTAGTTGAAAGAGAAAGAGATAAACTAGAAACAACTAGATCAACCCAAGTAAGATAGCATTAGACTTTAGCAATGAAAGAAGGCTGTAACAAAAAGA
>ML817011.1:77608-121726 GCA_009831015.1 Picea engelmannii
CACCCCAAGAGTAAACTCTAGAGAATGCAAACTGGTCATCCCATCTATATTAGTTGCCCCACTATCCACAACTGCAACCCTAGGGTCCCAGGCCAAACACAGAGAAGAACCATCGTGTTGAGGTTGCATCCCTCCAATCATCACCATCTGACCGCCATGCTCAAACTATGTTCCTCTCCTAGAACTCCTTATCATGGATCATACTCGGCTAGGATATCTCAGTGAAGTCAACACATGTCAATCCATGACTATCCTCGATCCTGGGCATCATGAGGGAAAAGAAAAACTCCACAACTCCACTCACCTCATCCCCATCATGATTCAGACCAATCACTACCTCGGCTTCATCGGTCGTCAATCTCATCCAAAGCAACACTCTGATGAATGTGTTAGCACTAGAAATCACACCTAGATTGTTGTAGGTGTAAGCCTAGTATCCATCAAAATTTCGTAGGTTTATATTGAGTTTAAGTTTGAGTGGATCAGTTAGAATGAGCAAGAAAGGGAGAGGGCATCAATCTGCAAATCAATAGGCTACACCATTGGGCAATGGAATCATAAACACTCTACTCATCAAAGGCACTAAAGTTGCTCAACAAACAACAAGATCATATGCTGATAGATAGAAGAATGAAGAAGGAAACATAAGATAGAATGTTCACTAAACAGAGATCCTCTCAGTTTAATAAATCAACAAATACTTGAATAAAACAATGATTGATGGGCAAAATTACAGCAGATCCTCTGCTGCTTAGGGATCCATAAATCATTAGCAGCCTTTGATCCTCAAATCTGCAATATATTCAAATAAGAAAATATATAAAACACAAGAATTACAATCTGAAAATCACAGCTCTCATGAGTCTTCAATAGCAGTAATGATTACAATCATAAAATGCCCTCGGGCTTACAAATGAACACACACAGGGAAACTGCCTGCTCCAACTCTCTCTAGCCTCTCTTGGCTCATGAATCCCCTCCCTGATTCCTCTCACCCATTAAATAGAAAATAACATCCAAAATTAGAGGTCGAAACCCATCTCTTCCATTGGATTCTAGGCCTTGGAGATAGGTGGCAACAGTCAAAGAGACGAGAATCCAACAAACTACTAATTTTCAAGAAGTTGTTGGAAGTCATTAATAAATATGTTGCCAACTCACTGCATGAGGTTTCTAAATCTTAGGTGCAGGTGTCCTTTAGCATCTAACTGATCTCTAAGAAGTCATTTGAACCCTCCTTGACAAGTGGCAACCTCCAAACAAGGCGAATATCCAAAAACTATGCAAAACAGAGAGTTTGCAGCACCAATTTGCAGCACACTGGTGTTTTAATTTTATCTCTCAAATGCCAAACTGGGTCAGGCTGAAATTTGGTCAACAGATAAATGTCAATATCATGCTCCACAAAAAATTTCAGAAAAACCCACATCACCATTCAACAGTTATGATCAAATATTTAGAAGACGGTTATAGGAAATGAGTTTGTAGCGCCAATAGATGAGTCAGCCAAAACCCTTCTTTCAGTCTTTAAAACAGCATGAAAAACCTCATGGAGTACCTGGTAAACCTGGGCTTGATGTAGATGCCATCAAAGTTGAACAGGTGTGCTTGCAAGCTATCTAACCTCCAATGCTCCTCCTTAACTAGTTCGCAGCGCCAGTTCGCAACGCACCTTTTGCAATTAGAAATGAAGATCAAAATGATAAATCCTCCTTTTGAAAATGGCCATTTGGAGTTATTTGATGATGTGGTGGCATTGAAAAACTAAAATCCATCATTAGACCCTTTTACAAGATCATAATCATAGAAAGACTTGGCACATGCTCTATTTTTGGAATGTTGCTAACTTCTAGAAGAGTTTGCAGCACATAAGATTTAACAACTGAGA
Organism: Picea engelmannii; assembly: GCA_009831015.1. Classification (NCBI taxonomy): domain Eukaryota; kingdom Viridiplantae; phylum Streptophyta; class Pinopsida; order Pinales; family Pinaceae; genus Picea; species Picea engelmannii. Next base: position 79,497 of record ML817011.1, read on the forward strand.
AGACATTTTAGGTGGTCAAGTAAATCTTTTAGGACCTTTTCCTTGGATTTAACACTTGATGATGAACTTAAACTAAGTAGTTATGACCAATACAATTCCTCTCTTGCTAATGATGACACCATCATCATGACACCAAGACCTGTACATCCTATGTGTTAACAGAATGCTCGGATCCCACCACCATATTGGAAGTATACCACTCCCAATGGTTGTTGTTGAAAAGTCTGGGCACTACTCCAATAGAGTTTGAAACTCCCACTGTGCACTTTGTACACTGATCACCAAGCCCCAATGGATGGTCTCTGTCGCTAGTACAAGGCTATCTGTCCCCCTCAAGTGGCTCAGGGGTTCCTCCCATGTCCTGTTGAGGGCACCAAACCACAACAACAGATGCCTCGGCAACTGTCTACCATACTGGAGGGTGACTAATGTGTTGGTCAACCCCCAAGGCATGACCAAGGTTGCCTGATGATATCTGGGAACATACATGTGAGTGTCTGACTCCCTGATCCTCATCTGCTAGCGTCCTTGATGAAGCTCGATCAACAAGGTGTCTACTACTCCCCAAGGCTCACCCATCCACTCTCTAATACTGGGTAACCTCAAATCAGTGGTATCCTCGAGGCCTCTGTCAGGAGGTCTCCTTGGAGGCAACGCTCCAAAGCTCCGTTGCACACTACTATATGCCAATGTAGTCTCCTGCACACTGTCGCACACCACTATGTCCTCATGTCCCATTAGGTGTCCCGTGTGCACTATTGTCCCCAACACTTTATTGATAATGGTTGCATCTGTATCCCAGAGTGTGTCCATGCCTGTCATGTACCTATCCACCCAATCCACGGATGTGTATACACCCAAGGGCTCCATCTTAGTTCTTTTCTCTTTCGACACATGTTGCAAACTGGACATCCGAAAATCCTCAGGTGTCCCACTTCTGGGAGCCAATGAATGCTTCTTCTGGAGTCTTTTCCCCCATAATATCATGAAGACTTCTATTATGAATATAAACTGCAGTGCTTGTGGCTTCTACCCAAAGTGATGTGGGAAGGTCATGATCACACATCATAGCTTTAGCTGCCTCACAGATTGTTCTGTTCTTTCTCTCAGCAATCCCATTCTGTTGAGGGTTAAAGGGCACAGTTAGTTGTCTCTTGATTCCTACTTCTTTACAAAAGTCATCAAACTGATGAGACTCAAATTCACCACCATTGTCAGTCCTCAAAGCACATATATGTTTTTCAGTCTGGTTTTCAATGAATGCTTTGAATTCTAGAAATTTACTAAAAGTTTCATTCTTTGCCATTAGAAAATAGATCCATGATTTTCTAGCGAAGTCATCTATGAAAATCACATAATAAAGACATCCATTCAAGGAAGGAGATGATATAGGTCCACATACGTCTAAATGTATCAAATCCAAAATTCCTTTAGAACTTGAGTTACTGTTAGGAAAGGATTTCTTTATGTTTTTACCAAGAACACAACCTCTAAAGATACCATCATGATCAAACTGAAAGGCAGGCATTCCTCTTACCATTTTTTGAAGTCCAGGGAGTAGTTTATAGTGAAGATGTCCAAACCTTCGATGCCACAGCTCAGATGGACTAACTGAAGCATGAACCAGTGCTTGGATATGTCATGGAAGCTTGTAAAGACCTCCCTCTCCAACTCCAATCACAATTGTTGACCTTAGCTCTTGATTCTTCGACCATAAGAGAGCTTTCTTGTCCATAAAGATTACCCCGTAACCTTTATCTTCAAAGACTGCAATAGAGATAAGATTCTTCTTTAAACCAGGAACGTACAGAATTTCCTCAGTGTGTAACTCGCCTCCAGATTCGAGCTGAAAAGATGTCGAGCCAAGTCCTTCAATTGCATAGCTGGCATTATCTCCAAGTTCTACCTGAGAAAAGAACTTCTTCTCCTTGAAGTTCGCAAGGACTCCTTTATTTCCAGTCATGTGCCTAGAAGCTCCACTATCTACCAACCAGGATTTAGCACCATTTGTAAGAGAACCAGAGAGTGTTGAAATAAGGTAGTATTCCCTCCTGGTCTCTTGATTACTAGAAGCCCCTTTTGTCTTCGTTCTTCGAGACTCATCTTCTGCAACAATAAAAGCACAATATTTACCCTTGTGCCCTTTTTTGATCTTTGGACAATCTCTGGAAAAGTGCCCTTTTCGCTGACAGTTGAAGCACTTCACCCTTGTCATATCAAATTCTTTCCCTTTGAAGGTACTTTTTCTTTTCTCCTTCTGAGGAAACTTCTTCTGAGGAGTAAATCTTCTCCCTTTCCTTGTCCTTGCTACTAGAGCAAGGTTCTCTTCCTTTGAAGTACCATTTCGACTCTGAATTCTCCCTTCTTCTTGCAGACAATCATGCCACAGCCTTTCAAAGTCTAGCTAGTTTTCACGAGCATTTATCCCGGCCAGAAATGTCTCCCAAGAAGATGGAAGACCATCCACAGCAATTTGGACGAGATCATCATCATCTACCATTATACCAATGACCAACAGTTGATCCCTTAACTGAGAGATCTTTGTGAAGAAAGAGGCTACAGAGGCATCCTTCTCCATCTTGAGAGTTTGAAGCTTATTCTTTAGAACCCTCTTCTGACTGGGCGCCTTCTTTTCATACAGATTGGATAGAGTGTCAAAACACTCCTTTGCAGTCCTCAAAGCTGCTATAACATGCATGATATTATCTTTGACTGAATCAAATATGATTCGCTTTGCCCTTGCCTAATTCTTCTTGAAGGTTGTCCTTCCTGCATTGGAGGTGGGTTCTTTTACTGTGCTGGTCACAAAGTTATCCAAGTCATATTCTTCCAGAATATTCAGGACTTTGGCTTTCCAAACATTAAAGTTTGAAGCCCCTTCAAGTTTGTCCTCGGGCCTTACAGAAATGGAAGACATCTCTACAAGCATTGTGCTTGAATAACTCCTAAGGATCTGCGCAGGCTCTAGCAAACTGCAGAATTGAGCACTTTCACGCCCTAAAGCTCTGATACCATGTTAAATTTTCAAGCATAAACAAATACAGAAGATAACAGTAGTGTTCTTTTAAAACTTTAGCAGATAAACTGAAGCATAAGAATCATAGGAAGAAAAATCATTCACAGAGACAGTATTTCTCCTGGGAAACCCTCAAGGGGAAGAAAACTCAGCAAACTTCTTCTTGTGATATATTGATCAGTCAAACAAGTACAATGAACTTACAAGGATCTTCTAGAAAGAGAGAGATAAGACAATAGCACTAAGACAATAGTTCTTACTGTTGTTTCTGTGTCTTCACCTTTCTCTGAGCCTTTACCCTGATCTTCCCTCTAACCTATAGCTCTTGTTGTAGATTTTGTTGTCCCAAATGTGCCCTTATGGCTGACTCAAATCTGCCCTTGAGTTTATGTCCAGAACAACCTTTAATTGTTGTCCAGAACAGGGATATCAGCAGCTACAGAAGTGCCTCAGTTGTTGTCCAGAATATCTCTTTGTTGTTGTCCATAATATCTCTTAGAACAGAGTAAAATAGTTTCTATAGAAAGATTTATCAGCTGCTAGTTGTTGCCCAGAATAGCCTAGTTGTTGCCTCAAAATAGCCTAGCTTGTTGTTGCTAGCTACTGCCCAGAATAGTGTTACCAGCCTTTAGAAATGAACCTTCTAGTTACTACCCAGAACTTGTGAAAACTGATGTGAAGACTGATATGAAGACTGATGTGAAGAGGGTGCCTCCCTCTCTTTATATAGGATGGAGTCTAGGCTAGGTAGCTTTAGGTTAGGGCCATCTCCTAGGTTAGGATAGGATAGGATTTAGGTTAGGACAGTTAGGTTAGGGCTGACCTGGAAAGGGGGCAGCTTGGAGGGTTGCTTGGAAGAGGGCAGCTTGGAGGGTTGCTTGGAAGAGGGAAGCTTGGAGGACTACTTGGAAGAGGGCAACTAGGAGGGCTGCTTGGAAAAAGAATATCCTCTTTAGCTGCTCAATATTTAACACAAGGGTCGGTACCTTTCTATTGGATGCAATAGGTGGTGATGCGAGACCTACTCCTTAACTTTTGTCGGTGACTCATAGTGCCTCTCACAAGCCTATGACCACTTGTTTGCAAAGGAAAATCTCTCTCACCTCCTTCCATACAATTTCCACTCACATGTCTGCAAGACCTATCCCACTCTACTTTATTTCTAACACTACGGATGATTCCCAACTTCTTTTGATGGATTAGCTTGTTTGTGTGGATCCTTGTCTTCCACACTATGATGTTTGTCCTTCTTGGACATACTATATGCAAGATCATTCTCTCAGTTTCTCTTGGATGTACTTTTCATGGATTCTTCAGTCCCATCAATAGATTGTACTCCTTGGTGCTCCTTCAGTTCACCAACATACTCCAATGGCTCCTTCTTTCAGATCTCCGCTAAAGACTCCCTTTGCCTAGTTGTGGAACTGTGTTGGTATTGGTACTATGGTGTTTTGGGGATGTTCCATCTTCAAATGGCCCACCTTTAGCATTGAGGGGGAAAGGTGTGATCTACTGTTTTCTCTTCTTGGCCTCTTATTCATCTTCACAGGGGATGTTGTACATAGGACCGACCCTATGTTGAGATGGGTATCCATAAACCCTCTCACTTCTTTATTTCAACTACGATCGATCACTTACTTGAGTTGGATATCCACACACCAACTCTCTCTTGTAGTTTCAATGCCATCATTCCAGTTTGTATTTGAGTTGGGTAGTCATAAACCCACTCTCCTCTATATTTGGCCACGGCCACTCTTTGTGAGGTGTTGGGTATTTATAAACCCATTGCCATCTTGTATTGGAGCTTCCTTCTAAGTTGCTCTCTCTTAGGTGCATTTGTGTTAGGTATTCATACACCCACACCCTTCTTGTATTTGAACTCTCTTTATCGTGTTCAAGCTCTCAAATTATATTCGAGGTCTCTTCTCAGCTATGTTCTCTTGTATCTATGTTGGGTATTCATACACCCACTCCTCTGTTGTTTTTAAGCATTCTCGATTGTGTTCGAGCTCTTTCAATTATTTGGAGGTTGGTCTTCCTACTTTCTTTTCAGTTATGATAAATCTAATTAGAGTTCGGTACTTCCATCTCTTCTCTCTTACAAGATGTTCCTTCCGACACTTCTTTGGATGGATATATTAATGGCATTATTCTTCAAGCATATATGCAGTATGGCTAGGATTTCCTTTACCAGCACTCCATTGGATGAGCAAGTGTCAGTATTTTCCAGCAGGATGGGCAATTTGGTGCCAACATTCCTTAAACATATGGTAGTTCAATTATCACTTTCCTTCATAGGATGAGTAGCTTGGAGTTGATTCCTATACAAGATGTTTCTTCCAACACTTCTTTTTCGGATGGGTAGTTCAATATCGTAGTCTCCCAAATGATGAGCAATTTGGTGGCAACATTCTTCAAGTAGATTATTAGGTCCACTTTTATATTGAGTTGGGTCATGACAAACCCACTCTCCCTTACTTCAATGATACACTCTTCATTGAGTTGGGTGCCTACTCACTTTTATACACTTTCCCTCTTGTATGTATGACTCTTTATAGCACTCCCTTATCAAAGGGATAGATCAAGTTCATATTCTAAATGATGAGCAGTTCAATGGTGGCATTTCTTCAAGAGTTGAGCAATTATATTCATGAAGGATGGATATTCATAAGCCCTTCCACTTTTATATTGAGTTGGGTCATCACAAAGCCACTCTCTCTTTCTTACTTCAAATATGGTTGACTCTTCATTGAATTGGGTATGCCCACTCACTCTTACATCTTCTCTTTAGTACCATGTCTCTTTATAGCACCTCTTTATCAAATGGACAAATCAAGCTCACAATCCCTCATATGATGGGTACTCCAATGGTGGCATTTCTTCAAGAGTCGAGTTGGTCTACATTGATGATGGTTGGGTATTCATATTAAGTTGGGTCATCACAAAACCCCTCTATCTTATTTCAACCACAGTTGTCCTTTATTGAGTTAGGTATGCTCACTCTTTTTGTACTTTATCATCCTTCTTCACGTCCCCATGCTCAAATTACAAGGGGTGTTGAAATGATGGTAATCTCTATGGTCGTTTATGGTTAAGCACCCTTGTTAATTGTATCACTAGGTTATGGCTTAAGAGAAAACAAAGTCAACATTATTTTACATACATTAGTGACCAAGATTGGCCTATGCATTTATGTGGGCCCATAAGCCACTCATGGATGGAGACACCCCACCTCCTCTTGCCTCATTTGTAATATCAAATTGATTCATCTTGTGATTGATTCTTTAGCCTATGGGCACTATATCTCTCCTGTTCATGGGTTCTCTCTCTCGTGAGCGAGCACTCACTCGCTCGCTCTCATGCACACTCCTATTGGTGTGATCTACTCTTGATTAGCACTGTTATAAATGTGAAGTGTCTTACTTGGTTGGATTAGGGTTCACTTAAGTTGTCACCATAGATCTATGACTTTAACATAGAGGGGCCAAAGTAGAAGAATTTTGGAAACAACATAGGATATAGGGAATCGCGACCCTGGTACTTTTCTCATCAAAGAGAAAACTGAAGCAAATCAAAGTAAGTTTTGGAGGATAGCCTTTGGAAATAACCCAAAATAATAAATATCTTGGGTTGGAATTCAACAAAAGTCTAAGTTGGGACATGTGCACAAGTAAAAGGCTCCGAGGGGTTGGAAAGGAGCCTTCTCACTTTAGAATAGGTGTAGGGCAGCGGAGATATGGAACTCAAACATGCTATGCACATTACTCCAGGCACTCATCGTACCCATACTCCTTTATGGTTATCAAGTATGGGGACCCAATACAACCAAGAACAGATGGAGCCAGCTAGAGAGAGTACAAAGGCACATGAGAACAGGGTTCCTGAGGATAAAAATAGCACTCCATATGAGATTATGTTGGCTGAAACAGAGCTTTATCAAATAGAGTTAGAAGCAGTAAGGAGACTATTGTTATATGGGCAAAAAGTAGTAGCTATGGACAGCAATCGAATACCAACAACAATCAACCAAGAAATGTTAAATAGAGGAAGAATACATGGAGCCTGCAATGCAGCCAGCAGCTTGAGTGAATGTAAGGGAAGATAACTGCCCTATAGATGGGAGTGAGGTAAAAATCCATTTATAAACTGCTAAATTGTACATACTGCTAGATTCTGGGTGAGAAATTCATCTAGACTGCTAAATTCTGTACAAGAAACTCATATACAGTCAGCAAAAATCTGTGGAAGATTCAGAAGCAATCATTCTGTGGAAGATTACAAGCTCAAAGATACAAAGGTCCGTAAACAAGAGATATTCTTTTGTTTATAATTATTACTCTACTGGTCATGAATTGCAGACTGATTGTCATTACGGCGACTACTCTAAGATACTGAATGTCTGTCACTACAGCGACTATTCTGAGATACAGAATAGGAACCAACTTGGAGATACACAATGGCCGTCGACTACTCTGTCCCCCGCTGGTTTTCTTCCAATCTCCTTTTTAACGTTTAAAAATCCCTTTTACGAGTACCAAGGGTAGTCCCCCGTGGCATTTTTTTAATCTTTCCTGATCCTTTACGGATCATAAACAAACTTCTACTTCATACCATTTGCCCCTTACCAATACTGAACCCAAAATTTTCACCTCTCAAAAGATAACGAGGAAGAAAGGCATTCAAATCAAAATATTACATTTAATCTTTTCAAATGAAGGCATTGTGAGATGGCAGATATAGGGGCTTTAAACAGGTGACTCTGGAATAATAAATCCTTTCTTCCGCACTAAATAACACTGAAAATGAAAAACTGTATTCAAATTAACAGAATAACCAAAGAAATGCAGGCATATAGACTTTGAACTTACATCGCTATCAATAGTACCGTAGTCATCGTCATCATCATAGTCCTCGGCATTCTCATAGTAGCAATTAATTTGTGGACAACCGTTCCCCAGCCGGCAACGGTTGGATTTCAACGCACGAAGGTTAGAATGCCGTATACACAGAACAAGACAACGCTTTCTCCGAAAATATTTATCCAGTCTCAAGGGCAATCCATAATATTTAAAGTCTGAAGACGAAAGAGAAGGGTATTGGAATCCTTTTCTTCCATAAGAGTCCAAACGTAGGCAAGTAACAGGTAACATCTCGAAAACAATAAGACAGGCACCTTCAAAATATCATATACGCCCTAAAGATTCGCGTCCCGTTTTCGATTCTTTCTGAAACCTTGTTTCTCGCCGTTCTCCCTAAAGCTGCGGGTCCCGTGTTCAATTCCTCCGGCACCTCCTTCGTCGCCGATCTTGGGTTTTTAACGTGTCGGCATGTTAACATGTTCTCTCTCTGTGGGACGATGCATACAGACAAATTATCAGCCGTCCATTTGTCGCTGTACATAAAAACCTTATCCAGTGCTTTAATATCTAATCGAGCTGAATATTAGTCTTAATTCAAACAAAATCATGTAATCGGCCTTCTATTATTGTAAAAAGAATATGTAAATAACGAAGCATTCAAACTTCAAATATCTAAATCGTTCTTTTGCAGTGCTAATTACATTCAACCTCGAGGAACAGATGAATCCGGGCATGATTTTGTCTGATTCCCGGGCAAATTAGGAAAGTTACAGCTTCAACGATTTCAAAAGTCGAATAAAGATTTTCCCGCCCGCAACCAAATTCAGGGTTTAAAAAGTGCTTGAAAGTGCTGTGAATTTTAATGGAAGATCGGTTCACCGTTCAGAAACTAAAAATTAAGAGCATCGGTGTATTCAAATGAAAGCAAATTTTAACTGATGCGAACCGAATTAACCTCGGCTTGAAGATTTTCTCCGCAACTTCTGCACACCATCTCATTTCATCGTAACCTGAATTTATTTTTACTGGTGGTACCGTTGAAATAATGAAATATTTGGTTCGCTGAGATGTGGTCGAGCTAATAGGTGGAAGTTTTTCATTTGACCTATGTTCGATTTCGAGAGACATGGTGTTATAATTTGTCATTTGAACCAGATTCGATTTCCACCGAAATGGTGTTTTTGGATGTTATATATGGCATCTACTGGTGTTCTCGTGATAACAGATGTCAAGAAAGATAGTCCATCAACTTTAAATTCTCATTTTTATAAATACAAATAAAAATCCTAAAATTTAAAAAAATACAAATCAAAATCAAAATCAATCCTAAAACTATGAAAAAAATATAAATATAAAAAAAAATCCTAAAATTAAGAAAATTGGGGTTCGTCACCCAATTTGAAATCTTAAAATTAAGAAAATAATATAAATAAAAATAAAAATCCTAAAATTAAGAAAATTGGGGTTAAGCATCAAATTTGTGATTTTGTATAGGGGATTGTTTGGTGTAGGGCTCGATTTAGCCATTAAATGGTTGAACTTGTCTAGAGAGTTGAGTTTATGGGTTTCACAATAGTCGCAAGCTCAAAAAATCTAAAAATTCGAAAAAATGACAAAGGAAAAGTTGGGGAATTTTTGTGATACTTTGTGTATTGCCAAAGATAAATTTTGTGGGTGATACAATGAGTATCACCAAAGATAATTTTTGTGAGTGAAACATTGCCAAGAATAAAAAGTGTTCAACACGAAAAGGTCACTACAAAGATTAGAAGGATGACTTAGAAAAATGACAGAGGAAATTTCAGGCAAAGCTTGGAAAACTTTTGTGTGTATCACATAAGATAAAAGATTGCAGTGATACAAGCCATATAGCATAAGATAAATATTTGTAACAATACAGGGTTTGTCATCGAAGAACAAATTTCCCTAGTGATACAGGGTTTGTCACCAAGAACACTTCTTCCTTGTGATATGGCGGGAAGAAAGGAAAGATAGGAAAAAAGGAAAGGAAGATGAAGCTTCATGGAAGACTTAGAGAAATTGGGGAAAAAACACGTATCACATAAAATAAAATATTTTTAGGGCGATGTATCGCGCCAAGATAATTTATTGGTGCGATACGTCGCTCAAAGAAACGTTTTTCGACACGATACATCGCAAAGAAAATAAATTTTTTGTGCGATAAAGAAAGGGAAGTGCTAAAGGAAGGAGGAGAAGGTGTGATATAGAGTGTATCGCCCAAAGATAAAAAAGTTGGGGCGATACAACGTTACCACCCAAAAAGATAATCTTCAAGAGTGATAAGGAAAGGATAAGAAGAAGAAAGAGATGAAAGAAGAATGGAAGACTTAGAAGTTTCGAGGAAACATAGAAGAAAAGGCACATTTTACCCAAAAGATAAATCATCAGTGCGAAACACCACCCAAAAGATATTTTGTTGGGGTGATACATCACTAAAGAATAATCATTATGGAGAATACATGAAAAAGAGGAGCGATGCATCACGCAAAAAGAAAGATTTCAAAAGTGATAAAGCAAGGGCAAAAGGAAGCCTTTGTAGCAGAGGAAGAAAATAGAAAGGTGCGACACAGCACAAGAAGAAAACTTTTGAGGAGCGATACATCGTGGAAGACAATTTTTCAAGGCGCGATAAGGCATAAGAAAATAAAAGAGTGTGCTACACCCAGTGTCACTGAAGAAAAAGTTTCGATGTGACACATCAAAGGAGAAAGAGAAGAAAAAAAAAGAGAGAAGAAGAAAAGAGAAGAGAAGGAAAATAAAAATGAATATATATAAAAAAATAAAACAAGTCTAGAGCCAAAAACTTGTTTTGGCTCTAACAAAACCCTAAAAACTCAGAATTAGATGAAATTTGAAGGGTATGTGATGTAGGAGCATCTTTCCACCTCAACATGCGCTAGCAAGCCAGCACATCAGTGCGCATTCAAGAAGGGAGAGAGGCGCCAACCCTCTCATTTTTCCTTTGAATTTTAAAATTCAAGGTATTTATTTGTAATTAAATGTTGTAAGAGTAGAGTAAAGCCGAGTTATGGCCTTTGTACAAGCTGGATGTAATTGTCTTTATTAAGGCTCGAGTTGGACAGATCTTGAGCATTGCCTCAGATATGGAAATGCACATTTTCATTCAATGTAATTAACCTCTGTAGATAGGCGTTTTAAATTGTGATGGGATGTCACTAAGACGGTTTGGAGGGAAAGCTCGATGAGCCCCTTTTGTATAAATCTTGGTAACATATGCCCCGTAGAGGCGACTGAACATTGTTGAAGTTGTATTGTAAATCATTGTAAGCCAAGAAGAGAGGAGAGGAGAAAGTCGAGACTCTGTTGCAGTTTGAGCTTGTAAACATTGTACAAACATTTAGAGATTAATAGAAAGAGCAGTTTTTCGTGCATTTGATTCTTTGTGTGTTATATGGATGTTTTCTAAATGTATTTGAATGGTTATTATGTGTGTTTATGTGAATGTTGTAGATGTATGAATAGGTTTCATCTGCAGGAAGAAGATAGACTTCTCTATCTTTGTTAGTTTGTTGAGAGTTTTGAGTTATTTTAGGCCAGTGCAAGGAGTGCACGACAAAGTATTGGAAACTCTATGAAGCCAACGCAAGGAGTGCGTGCTTGAATTCTGTATGGAATTCAAGAAGAGAACGTGTCAGGAGGGAACACAAGAACAATTACAAGCTCAGAAGGAGCCTCAGAGTTCTAGAGGAAAGTCTGTGCATGGGAAAGCACAGCCAGAGTTGTTGAATACTCTGAAGGAAGGGTCATCAAGGAATGCTTGGAGCAGGTGCAAGGAGTGCATAGAGCCAACACCTTTCTGAAGTGTTGGAGAGTTTGAGGAGAACGAAATTTGTTGAACACTCTAGGGAAGATATCTGCAAGTGTGCTTTGGACAAGTGCATGGAGTGCATGAGAATCCCTTTAAGAGCAAAAAAGGGACTGAAACCTTTGAAGTCTGAGTAAGTCATATGCTCAGAAGGAACGCCAGAGTTACTGAGCACTCTGAGGATAAGTGAAAGTCTATATGGAGGTGAGCGCAAGGAGTGCGCCAGAGGTAAAGTGTTTTAAACTTTACAAGCCCAGGAGGACGAGCGTTGGTCTCCAGGAGGGCACGGAAGATTGTCAAAGAGGTAAAGGGCGAGATCCTTTTGTCCATCCGAGCAATTGTTAAGCTCGAAGGGATAGTGCCTTGGCGTACAAAACCTCTGCAAGAGTGCAGAAGGTCGACAGCAGTCCAAGTCTTGGACTGTGAGGAAGACAACAAGGGATGCGCCAGTAGTCCATGATCCTCGAAGGAGTCTATGAAAGCTCGGGAGAGGTAACAAGTCCAAGTACTCAAAGGAGGAGACTTAGGAGTTTTTTTTCCAAGTCCGAGCAAGTCCAAGGTTAAGAAGGGGCGTTCAAGGTTCAAATTTATTCGAGTGAACAAGTTCAAGGAGGGATAATGTTTCTTTCCAAAGCACAAGTCGAGACCCAAGCAGTTGGGCTCACACGAGGATCAAAGGTCACAGCCTTTGAATATTTTTAAAGTCCCTCATCGAAAGGGAAGAGTGCAAACAGAGGAGGTGAAGAAGCAGGAGTCATTAGATCAACCACCAGGAGAAGTCTTGACCATTAGGTTTGCATCTAGGCAAGCGAAGGTGAACGCAGGAGAAAACTAAATCTCTGTCGTTAGATCTAGGTGTAGAGGACCAACAACTGTCAGATTTGGAGGAGTTGCCTGAGGGATAACCCTTTAGAGCTTTAGCACTTAGCACATTCGGAAGGTTGAAGTGCACAGGAGATCGGGACTGCCGAAATTCGAAGCCCTGAATAAATCTGAGTCATCTATTACTCGACAGATCTAGGTCGTTGATCTAAGCGACAGTCGTCAGCATGGAGAAGGGTTCGGTAGGTGGAAAATTCGGGAGCAAGGAGGAGAGGGTATAAGCCAGAGCACCTGGAGGCCCGAACGTCGAAACACCGCGAGCAGTTGGATCCCCGAGACATGTGGCAGAGATCTATGTATTCAGAGGAGAGGCACTCTGGAGGGAGCATGAGTAGTGGAGTAAGAATTCTTGAAACCCGAAGGCGAAGTTCAGTCGTGGTCGTTGATCCGTCGCGAACACGCATCATAATATCGTGGAAGTTTGGAGGATTAATACTTTCGAAGAAAGGGGAGAAGGGAGAGTTGACCAGGAGTTATCAAAGGCCCGAAGGTCGAAAAACTTTGTCAGCCGTCGATTTGGAGGTGAACACGTGGAGCAGTCCCATGAACTCAGAGGAATAACACTTCGGGAGCTTGGAGAAGTGTGGGTGCCAAGAGTCCCGAAAGTTCAGCGCTTCTTGATTTAAACCTCAGGTCACAACCCAAGGTCGTGTGAGGAAAGGGGCCTAGCGGAGGGAGCTAGCGCTTGTCATGTAGACTTTTTTTTAAGAGGGAAAAAGCGTCAAGAAAGTGCTTGCGGGTTTCATAGAACCTGCACAGAGGGCTAACAGGGACCTGTGTAAACTTATTCGGGGTCCAGTAGGGGCCCTAAGAGTCAATTCAACTCAACATTTGATCAATCCTAGACCGAGAGGTCACGCAGCCCCAGTGTAACACCTTGTTTCCCCCAGTCTGTAAAAATAACTATATTGGCCAAGAACTATGGAAAACTCAAAGATGTGAATGTTTGATTTGACGGACCTTTGTATAAAAGGTCGATGAATGTAAATTATGTTATGAATATGTGTTGCGTGACTGTTGAGAGAATGATGTGCTAAAAGAGACCACGATGGGTACTGAGAGGTGGTGGAAGGGACCTGAAAGGGTTGTGTTAACTTCCACTGAGCCAGTACTGTTTTTACTTGCTCAAAGACCAAAGCAACTCTCTGACCCTGGAATGAATTTCCCGTCAGATTAGTAGGTGGGGAGGCTCCTCAAGAGTTAATGAGGAGATGGGGGTGAACCGCCCATCCATAAAAATCTCTCAGACCTGACCATGAATGGGGAAATTCACGCCACATGCAATCTTGCAGAAAAGAAGCAAGAAAGGAAGTGTGTGAAGGGGGAGAGCACACGTGACAGGGATCGTAGAACAGAACTGGAGAAACTCTGGAAATAGAGAGGGTTTTGAGCAGAGTAGAAGGAGAGTAACCTTCGTCCTGGAATTATTCTCTGTATCGGGAGAAGGAGAGTAACCTTCGTCCTGGACTTTCGTTGAGCAGGAAGTAAGAGACTGAATCTCAAAGCATCGTGGTCTAGCTCGAGGTGGCTAGTGGTAAATCCTTTTGGAGTCACTGAGCCTACGTTTGGGTGGAAACGAGCACCCCTCTCAACAGTTGCATCACGCCTGGTGAATCTGATAAGTGTTTTATGCCTTGTATTTTGAATTGAGTTATCATGAATACATGCTCATGTTTATATGGCCATAATGACTTCTGTGTGGAATGATTTCTTGGTGTTTAGATTGGAAATAATGGATGCAGGTGTATACTTACATATCATAGTTGATTTCTGTACAAATGATTAAGTTTGGGGCATGAGTTTGCTCCACCGAGAGTTGTCTTGTTTGCTTGAGTTATGTAGTGTCTTAAGCTAGAAGTCGCGAACCATGAGTTTGACAACCTTAGATGTAGTTTCGTGTACGTACATCGACCCCCTATCATTCTGAGTCCCTTCGAGGACAGAGTGGATTAACTTCAGAAGAGGTAGTGCATACCTACATGGGCTCTCTGCGAGGCAAGCAACAATCGAGAACCACTTAAGCTCTAGACTGGGAAAATGAATGTAAGGAGTGCGCGGAAGAACTCTTCCAAGCGTTAAGTCCAGAAGGATAACGAGATTCAAGTATCGAAAGGAAATGTCCTTCCGTTTGGAAGATGAATGGACGAGATCCGTTTGGGAGGACCCAAGGTCTATCATGACTGTTGAATTTGAGGAAGGAGCATAGGCGTTAACGCCTCGACTCTTATAGTCCTTGCAAGATATGATGAGTGTAGGTAACCAGAGTGAAGGGGAACATAGATGAGACCCAAGGTCACAGAGCTCGCAAATGAATCAAAGGTCGAAGCCTTCGACACTTAGAGAATCCTTCAAATATGGGGGACATTCCAAGCTCAGGAGGAAGAGCGATAACTATCGTTAGATTAGCCGCAGAGGAGAGATCTGGACCGTCGAAATCCACGTCCAGACAGCGAGAAGTGAGCACATGAGGAAAACAGATCTGATTCATCAAATCTGAAGCATGCGGACCAATAGTCATCAGAATTCGGAGGAAGGTCCACGAGACAAGTTCTGAAATCATCGGAGTCGTCCATCAGAAGGGACGCGTGGTGAGAAGTCATCATTTCACTGACTCATAGAGCAAAAAGGTCAAAGAACATATTGTTCGATCTCGCAATGCGCGAAGTCGCGATTTGATCGTAGTTGTCCATCAAGGAGGGCACGTGGAAAAATCTCAACGTTTCGCCTACTCGCGCTTAGAAATGCCCCAGTTCTGTCAAAATCGATTACCCTAAGTTGGGTCGCAAAATGTGTGTTTCGTTAAACGACGGGAAAATCTGAGTGCCCAAATCTACGGCTGGGGTTCCATTTCGGAGCCCCCTTGCCATTCTACCTTTAAAGCGGGGGGGGGTTTGGAATTGAGCGCATAGATTTCAACGACAAGGATTGGGGAGCCCAGATCTATAGTCAAGGTTGGATTTCGGACCCCCTATTCCTATCTAACTTTAATAGGGGGGGGTCCGGAATTGGCGGCTTAAATTGGGCCCCACCCTTGTCCAGGACCATCGATCCAAGAACTTGTCAGAGATTTACTGACCGTCGATCATAACCTAGGTAGAGGCAGGGGAGTGGACTTGACAACATCTCAAAAATCCCAAAGTATTCAAAACCATTCGTCGGCATAGGACACGTGGCAGTCGGGTAGCATTTCGTTGACTCGCGACTTGGAATGGTTAAGGGTAGGACTGCTAAAACTCACGATTCACGAGATTGCGATGTGATCGTGGTCGTTGGATCCAAGCCACGGAAGAACCGTTGGATCAGAACTTCCACGTGGTATCGGACTGCGGAAAAGAATCGCCTGAAGGACACATGTTGCCTGGGAAAGAGTCAACCCATTGATCGACTTATCGTATCTCGAGAATTTGCAAAGGAGGAGCACGAGGGCTCAACACCCCAACTCGCGAAGTCGCGAGTTTCAAGTAGTGCTAGGGATTAGCCTGGACTACGGTTATATGTAGAAGGCGCTAGTGAGGAAGGATCCATACCCGTGTCGCATTCCGGGTATCGACGTTAGGAGAAAGAGGAGTCGAGAACCTTGACCCTCCAACTCCCGAGTTGCGAGAGGTGCATGCGCTAGGCCCCGTAGGGATTCAGGGATCTTGTCCCTCGAAGAAAAGATAAAAAAAATTGTTACCTTAGTGGGTATGTGACAAATTGGTATCAGAGCATGGTTACAACACTTGGCCTGCTTAGGCTCATGAACGAGTTGCGCAGAAACTCCATTTGAAGTACTCTTAGAAGGAGTAATCCTCTATCTTAACCCCTTAATCAAAAGTTGAAGTTAAGAATGAAAATTCCTATGGTGTGTATGCATTTGAAAAATATGAATTATGCGTTGGTTATGAATAAATATAAATATTGACTAACAACAAGTGTTTTTCCTACACACAAGCGAACTATCAATCGCGGGAAACTGCAGGTGCATAGAATGGTGACGCACCAAGAAGTGGGGGATGGCTCCCACAATAGAGACGAAGAGTCTGATGAAAGGAGGGCGGTAGGGACCCCTCCAGATCTAGCAGAGACTGTGAGGAGCCTCATGGTCGAACTATAGAGCTGCAAGGCCGACAATGAGAGAATGATAAAAGAGCAAGAGAAGCAAATGGAAATTAATTCAGTCTTACTACAGATTTTATCCGACATACAAAGACAATTGCAGCATGAAATTAACACCAGTCACGCGAACCGACGATAGACAAAGAAGAGTAGAAGTCGACCTGAGATACATAAACGTGGTCTTTTGAGTGGCCACACTGGAAAGAGCACCTCAAGAAAGGTCCACCCCAAAGATAAGGGACAAGCGTCGAACGATTCCTTTGGAAAAGGAACTGGTGACTCGGAGGGATCTTCTAGTAGCAGAACTAGTTCTTATTCCCGAAGACAACGGAAGAAGCGAAAGCATTCCAAAATTCATAATCTCGAAGAATTCAAGAAGGCCAACCCATCCTCTTTCGACAGTGAAATAAAGAAGGGGGAGGAAACGGAGGCCTAGCTGCTTGGACTAAAGAAATATTTCAGAGTCCATGATTTCTCAGAAAACTTGAAGGCCCGAGTAGCCACTTTCAACTTGAATGGAAAGGCTTCCATTTGGTGGGAAGACCTTAAAAATGTAAAAGGGATTCACGAAGAGGACCTATCTTGGGAACGGTTCGAGAAATACTTCAGGAAGAAGTATCTATTGAAAAAGTATTTCGACGAAAAGACTAAAGAATTTTATGAACTCAAGCTGGGGCAACTCACCACAGAAGAATATGTCAGTAGATTCCTCGAGTTGCTGAGGTACGTACCCTATATAAAAGCAGAAAAGGCAAAGGTGCAACGATTCGTCAGTGGACTACCTAAGGACTATCAGAACAGGATTGAGTTTGATGAGCCAAAGACCCTAGAAGACCCTATCCGAAAAGAAAGATATTGTTATGAATAGCTTGGGCATCGGACAGAACCTCGCGAAGGCTGGAAGCAGAAGAATAGCTCGGGATTCCAGAAAAAGGGGTTTAAATCCCCAAGATTTAAAAACTATAAAAAGGACTCAAGGATGAGCTTCCCAACCCGAAGTGTACGCCAGCAGAATTTCCCCACCCAGAGTAGAAATAAACCTTCTGGATCTACCCCAGGGAAGATTGATAACCCAAAGAGAGAACCCTTGAAATGTTGGGGTTGTGGAGAAGAACATCTACTGAGGGATTGCCCGCACCGATAAAAAAACAGTCAGAGAATTTACAACATTCAAGAAGCTACCACTGTCAATGACGTGGCCAGGAGTGTGCCGCAAATTTATGCAGCCTTGGATAATCAACAGGCTGACCACCAAGCTTCAGTGGTGGAGATAGAAGGTATGATCACCAACCATCTAGTGTCTATTCTAATTGACCCTGGTTCTAATTTGAGTTATATAACTCCTAAGGCTGTTGATAAGTGTAAATTACAACCACATAAACACACCAAGCCATGGTTGGTATAGGTAGCCACTGGCACCAAAAGAAAGTTAGCAGAGGTCATACCAGCTTGCTAATTCACTATGGGTGAATTCCCCACCCAAGCAACCCTTAACATACTACCCCTAGGATCGTATGACCTGTTGATTGGTATGGACTGGCTAGCCACATATAAAGCCAAACTAGACTGTTACCATAAGACCTTAGAATGTGTAAGTGAAGAAGGGAGAAGGGTAACCCTTCAAGGGATCCAAAAACATGTCTCGGTGAGAGGAATATCAGCTCTTCAAATGAGAAAGTATTGCAAAAAGGGATGTCCACTATATGCAATACATGTGTGATGCAGGAGCATCTACGACGTCATGAAACGAGCAGCACGGGGATAAAGAGATACAGCTGGACAGTGCCATCACATACATTTTTGAATTACTTTGAAGATTTTTGCGTCGCCATTTAACTGAAGGCATTCAAAGCTGAGCGCACTTGTATTATGTTATAGATAGGAAGGCATTAAATAGTTTTAATGTTGTTAGATAGGAATTAGCTGTAGATTAGACAGTTTTACTCCCGGGAGGGAAAACGAATATAGGCACCCTCCTTTGTATATTTAAGGGGGGATTATTCAGCTTTAGCATTAAGGAAGCAAGAAGAGAGAAACTCAGAGAACTGGTGAAGAATCCCCATGTACAGAGATTGAATTAATAGTAAAGCTTTGGTTCAATTTCATGGCAGTGATTATTTTCTGTGTGTTGTTCATATTATGCTGTTGCATATTTGCTTCTTGTTTTGCCTATTGTCTATATGTTGCATATGTGATTGCATGGCAGGTTCGAAATCTGAGGGAATGAGAGAACGAGTCTTAATTGTTTCTTTGTCTAAGCCAGGAGATTCCTGCATAGAGTGTAGTGGAAATTCCTCCGTATAGAGTGCGTCGAGGTGGTTGGACGGTTAACTCTCATTCTCATTGTCCAGAATTCGTGTGGGTTTTATTCAAACCGTGCAGGTGAAGTGCAGGTTGAATCGAAGACTCAGAGGCAAACCTGGGAGGAGGAGAATAGGGAAACCCTGATTCAATTTCATGGACGTGTTTATTTTCTGTGTATTGTTGGCATTGTTCCTTTGCATATTGGCTTCCTGTTACTTACTTCTTTCATATGCTGCGTATGTGATTTTATGGAAGAATTGAAACCAGAGTGATTCTGACAGGAAAGAAGGTGAAAGCTCAGGAGGGAGAGTTCCTTACAAGTATTGTGAACAGACCTAGGAGAAGCCTGAATGGGAGAAGCTTCGGAGCAGGAGGACTCTTCAGAAAGAAGAGAATCGACGACTTTATATTTCTGGAGGGAATCGTGAAGTTCCGCAGAAAGTTGGATCTGGGAGAAGTAGTGAGAAATCTAAACTCCAAGCGCAAGTGAACTCATTTTCCATCGCATATCGGCATATCGGGGTTGGCGAGTGCAAGAGCTACATGCACGTCGAAACCGCGAATAGCGATTTCCTGATTCCATGGGAGCCGTTGATCGGTGGAGGGACAGGTGGCACGAATCCGGAGAATCGGGGTTTCGGCGTTCGGGGTTTCCAACAGCAAGGAACTTTGTGGTGAGGTTTCGTGATCCACAAAATCCTGAAGGTCACGTGGCAGAGTGGGGCCCCGGAAGATAGGGAGTCCAGGTGGCGTTTGATCGAGAACCGACACCTCGGGGGCTCGGGGGTTTAAAAGGCATGTTGTTGACATCGCGAGTGGCGATATCCTGATCCGTTGACCGTTGACCATCGGCCTTCGGGGTTCGGAGTTTGGAGTTGTGCGAGGAGTGCCCATAGGGTTCGCGATACCACGGAACCCAATTTCCCGAAAGCAACTGCCGGGAGATCAACAGAGAGTCCTGTGGGTGACGAGAAGTCCCGATACAGGATTTGAAGGGTGTTACAACTCTTCGGTCCGTGGGAAAGAAGGTCCTGGTGAGAGCGGTTGTGCCTTCGAGGGCAGTAGAGGCCGTTTTGCGTCAGAGTGGTATTAGAGCTGGAAGTGGAGTTCTCTTTGTTCGGGTAGCAGAGAGAAGCAGATACACTATGCCGCTAAGATGAGAGAGGCAGTCACCTGATCATGAAGACAGGGATGCCTGAAGAAGAGGAAGGCCAGTAGGAAATGCTGAAATGGAACGCCAGGTAAGAGACCTCAGAGCGAGGCTTGAGGAGATGGAGACCACCCAAAGGCGTGGTGCTGGAGCGGCAGAGTTCAGTGATTCCGAGGTGGAAGAGGAAGCCGGACATGATGCAGAAGAGGTTGCGGTAGAAGACGCGTCAACCGAGAGGTTGATCAGAGCCATCTCGAGGATGAGCTCGAAGACGAAGATGGACATCCCCGTCTATGAGGGGAGCTTGAACGCAGAAGAGTTGTTGGATTGGATCCGAGCACTCGACACCTACTTCGATTACGAAGACATCGAGGAGGACAAGAAGGTGAGGCATGCTGTCACCAAGCTGAAGGGACATGCAGCCTTATGGTGGGATGAGATGCAGGCAGAGAGACGTTCCCGAGGCAAACAGAAAATCAGAAGCTGGGATAGGATGATCGCTAATATGAAAGCGAAATTCATCCCGAGGGATTACCAGATCACTCTGTTCAGGCGCATGCAGAACCTGAGATAGAAGATGATGACGGTGAAAGAATACACCGAGGAATTCTATAGGCTCAACATTTGAGCTGGTCATCGGGAGAGTGATGACGAAAAGGTGGCAAGATACCTGAATGGGTTGAGGTATGACATTCAGGACGAACTGAGCATGGTTACCATCCGAACAGTCGAAGATGCATACCAGATGGCTTTAAAAGCCGAAGAGAAGCTGAGCCACAAGCAGGGACAGCGAGGGCGGGGCAGAAGCCAGCCTAGAGGCAAGACAATTACCCAAGAGAAAACACAGAAGTACAAGGAGGATTGGAGGAGACCTTAGGGAAAGGCTGAAAGAGGGGGCACCTCGCAGCAGAGGCAGCAAAATGTTGAGCCGAGAAGGCAGTCCGAAGATCAGCAAGGAGGATATGCTGACGCCAACACGTTCCCTCGTACCCGAGGTAGAGGACGAGGTCGAGGAGGAATTATCACATGTTTTACATGTGGTAAAGACGGACACAAAGCCGTTGACTGTCCGGACAGGAAGATGGACAGAGGTAAAACTCACATCGCTGAGGCGCAGAAGCGTGATGTTGAGAGTGAAGATGCAGACAGCGGAAGATCGCTTGGGATGCATAAAATCCTTTTGACTCCTGAGAAGGAGGTGGAGAGCGTGGTGCAGAGGAGCAGACTGTTCAGAACGGCTTGTACAGCCAAGGACAGGAAATGCAAAGTCATAATCGATAGTGGGAGCACTGACAATCTCGTTTCGACCGAGATGGTGGAGAAATTGGAGCTAGAGACAACTAAGCACTCGAGTTCGTATAAAGTCTCGTGGTTACAGAAAGGACACCGGGTAAGTGTCACTAAACAATGCTTAGTTAAGTTTAAAATTGGAAATTATCATGATGAGCTTATGTGCGATGTTATTCCCATGGACGTATGTCACATATTGTTGGGAAGACCATGGCAATATGATCGGAATGTTGTTCATGACGGGAGGATGAACACCTACACCTTGGAGAAGGATGGGAGAATCCATAAACTGCTGCCGATAAAAGATAAGGAAGTAAAGCCAGAAGTTAGCAGCACGATACTTCTCATGAGTGGAAATGAACTTCTCACGGAGTTGGAGAAGAATGAAGGTCCATAGTTCCTTGTTGTCAGGAAGCCGAGGATTGTCCTGACAAGCACGCGAGTGGATGACTTGCCAGAAGAAATTCAGCAACTGTTGGGAGAGTTCGCTGATATCATCGTGGATGAACTACCTCGTTCGTTGCCACCGATGCGGAGTGTGAGTCACCACATTGACCTCATACCCGGAGCAAGCTTGCCAAATAAGGCAGCGTACAGGTTGACACCTCAGGAGAATGAGGAAGTCAAAAGGCAGGTACAGGATCTGCAGGATAAGGGACTGGTCAGAGAGAGTCTCAGTCCGTGTGCCGTTCCAATGGTACTGAGCCCAAAGAAGGATGGAGGCTGGAGGATGTGTACAGACTCCAGGGCGATAAATAAGATCACCATCAGATACAGGTTTCCACTACCGAGAATGGATGACTTGATGGATTGCTTGAGTGGGGCAAATTACTTTTCTAAGATTGATCTCAAGAGCGGATATCATCAGATCCGGATGAGAGAGGGAGATGAATGGAAGACGACATTCAAGACAAACGAGGGTTTGTACGAATGGCTGGTCATGTCGTTTGGGTTGACAAACGCGCCCAACACATTTATGCGACTGATGAATGAAGTCCTGTGGGAGTTCATTGGCAAATTTGTGGTCGTGTATTTGGACGACATATTGATTTTCAGCAAGACGAAGGCTGAACACGTGAGGCATTTAGCCACTGTGATGAGAAGACTACAGTAGGAGAAGCTGCTGATCAATTTGAAGAAGTGTTCCTTCATGAAGACATAACTTATTTATTTGGGCTTTGTAGTCTCGACAAATGAATTGAAGATGGATCCTGAGAAGGTGAACGTAATCAGGAATTGGCCATCACCAAGGAATGTTTTTGAGGTAAGGAGCTTCCATGGACTGGCTAGTTTCTACTGAAAGTTCATCCGAAATTTCAGTGGAATCAGTGCAGCAATGATGGACACTGTGAAGAAGAGACATAAGATTTTCCAATGGACGGCGGAGGCTGAGAAGAGCTTCAATCTGTTGAAGCGGAAGATTACAGAGCAGCCAATTCTGGTGCTGTCGGATTTTCAGAAAACTTTCCAAGTGAAGTGTGATGCTAGTGGATATGTTGTTGGAGGGGTCTTGAGTCAGGATGATAGACCTGTAGCATATTATAGCGAGAAGCTGGATGATGTGAAACTGAAGTACTCCACGTACGATAAAGAGTTATATGCCATCATTCAGGCCTTAAAGAAATGGAGGCATTATCTCATACCCAAGGAATTTGTCCTGTACAGTGACAACCATGCATTGCAGTTCGTGAGTCAACAGGAGAAGTTGAACCAGAAGCATGCGAAGTGGGTAGAGTACATGCAGAATTTTACATTTGTGATAAAGCACATTTCGGGTACTGCTAACAAGGTAGCTGACACCTTGAGCAGAAAATGTTTATTGCTGCAGGAATTCAGGGTCAAGACCTTGGGTTTTGAGAATTTGAAGGATATGTATGCAGGTGACGCAGACTTTGGCGAAGCATAGGAGGCAGCCGAGAACCCAGTACTCAGGGATAGGAGTCCGTGGATTGACTACCTAATCCAGGATGGATTGTTGTTCAATGGCAATCAATTGTGCATTCCAAATTGCTCTATGAGAGAGAATTTGGTGAAGGAAAAGCACAGTGGAGGCTTAGCAGGCCATTTTGGACATGACAAGACATTCGCCAAGCTGAGCGAATCTTATTATTGGCCTGGCATGCGCACTGATGTAAAGCGATTTGTTGACAGGTGCCGAATATGTCAACACGCGAAAGGCCAAAAACAGAACACAGGGTTCTATCAGCCGTTGCCTATACCAGAGAGACCATGGGAAGCAATTAGTATGGATTTTGTTTTGGGATTACCGAGAACGCAGAGAGGCGTGGATTCCATTTTTGTAGTAGTGGACAGATTCTCGAAGATGGCACATTTCATCCCGTGTCATAAGACCAGCGATGCAACCCACATCACGAACTTATTTTTCAAAGAGATTGTGCGATTGCATGGATTGCCCAGGAGCATAGTCTCGGATCGGGACACCAAGTTCATAGGTCACTTTTGGAGGATGCTATGGAAAAATCTAGGGACTGACTTGGCATTCAGTTCTTCTTACCATCCGCAAACAGATGGGCAGACCGAAGTAGTCAACAGAAGCTTGGGGGATCTGTTGAGAAGTCTGGTGACAAAACATCACACCAGTTGGGATCAGACCTTACCACAGGTCGAATTCGCGTACAACGATTCAATGAATCAGAGTACAGGTAAGATCCCATTTCAAATTTTGTATGGGACACAGCCGAGAGGAGTTTCTGAGCTCAGGGAGTCAGAACAAGCTGAAACTAGCAGCGCGAGAGCTGAAGAATTCGCTGAGGCAGTGTAAGAACTTCACACACAGGTGAAGCAGCGACTGATGAAGGCGAACCAGGAGTATAAGCGCAGAGCCGATCAGAGGAAAAGACAACTTCAGTTTGAAATTGGGGACATGGTTCTGGCGCACTTGAGGAAAGAAAGGTTCCCAAGAGGAACATACAACAAGCTCAAGATGAAGAAAATCGGGCCATGCAGAATTCTGAGGAAATTTGGCGAGAATGCATTTGAACTTGAATTGCCAGAAGGCATCGGGATATCTCTTATTTTCAACATTTCGGACTTATACCCCTACAGGGCTGAAGAAGCAGACACTGGAACTGAGGAATCAGTGGTCCAGTGGCAGAAGCAGTTTCCAGTTGCACAGAAGCCTCAGATGGAGTGCATATTGGATAAAAGAACAGGCAGGAAGACTAGGAGAAAACAATATTTTGAATACCTGGTGAAATGGAAAAATCACCCAGTGGAGGATGCCAGCTGGGAAACAGAGACAGTGATACAAAAGTAGGGGCAGACTGTGTAGGAGCTCATGGACAGGAGCCCATGAAGACTTTTAAGCTGAGGAGTATGATGCAGGAGCATCTACGACGTCATGAAACGAGCAACGCGGGGATAAAGAGATACAGCTGGACAGTGCCAGCACATACATTTTTGAATTACTTTGAAGATTTTTGCGCCATTTAACTGAAGGCATTCAAAGCTGAGCGCACTTGTATTATGTTATAGATAAGAAGGCATCAAATAGTTTTAATGCTGTTAGATAGGAATTAGTTGTAGATTAGACAGTTTTACTCCCGGGAGGGAAAACGAATATATGCACCCTCCTTTGTATATTTAAGGGGGGATTATTCAGCTTTAGCATTAAGGAAGCAGGAAGAGAGAAACTCAGAGAACTGGTGAAGAATCCCCATGTACAGAGATTGAATTAATAGTAAAGCTTTGGTTCAATTTCATGGCAGTGATTATTTTCTGTGTGTTGTTCATATTATGCTGTTGCATATTTGCTTCTTGTTTTTCCTATTGTCTATATGTTGCATATGTGATTGCATGGCAGGTTCGAAATATGAGGGAATGAGAGAATGAGTCTTAATTGTTTCTCTGTCTAAGCCAGGAGATTCCTGCATAGAGTGTAGTGGAAATTCCTCTGCATAGAGTGCGTCGAGGTGGTTGGACGGTTAACTCTCATTCTCATTGCCCAGAAGTCGTGTGGGTTTTATTCAGACCGTGCAGGTGAAGTGCAGGTTGAATCGAAGACTCAGAGGCAAACCTGGGAGGAGGAGAACAGGGAAACCCTGATTCAATTTCATGGACGTGTTTATTTTCTGTGTATTGTTGGCATTGTGCCTTTGCATATTGGCTTCCTGTTACTTACTTCTTTCATATGTTGCGTATGTGATTTTATGGAAGAATTGAAACCAGAGTGATTCTGAGAGAAAAGAAGGTGAAAGCTCAGGAGGGAGAGTTCCTTACAAGTATTGTGAACAGACCCAGGAGAAGCCTGAACGGGAGAAGCTTCGGAGCAGGAGGACTCTTCAGGAAGAAGAGAATCAACGACTTTATATTTCTGGAGGGAATCGTGAAGTTCCGTAGAAAGTTCGATCTGGGAGAAGTAGTGAGAAATCTAAATTCCAAGCGCAAGTGAACTCATTTGCCATCGCATATCGGCATATCGGGGTTGGCGAGTGCAAGAGTTACATGCACGTCGAAACCGCGAATAGCGATTTCCCGATTCCGTGGGAGCCGTCGATCGGTGGAGGGACAGGTGGCACAAATCCGGAGAATCGGGGTTTCGGCGTTCGGGGTTTCCAACAGCAAGGAACTTTGTGGCGAGGTTTCGTGATCCACGAAATCCCGAAGGTGACGTGGCAGAGTGGGGCCCCGGAAGATAGGGATTCCAGGTGGCGTTTGATCGAGAACCGACACCTCGGGGGCTCAGGGGTTTAAAAGGCATGCTGTTGACATCGCGAGTGGTGATATATCGATCCGTTGACCGTTGACCGTTGACCATCGGCCTTCGGGGTTCGGAATTTGGAGTTGTGCGAGGAGTGCGCATAGGGTTCGCGATACCATGAAACTTGATTTCCCGAAAGCAACTGCCAGGAGATCAACAGAGAGTCATGTGGGTGACGAGAAGTCCCGATACAGGATTTGAAGGGTGTTACAACTCTTCGGGCCGTGGGAAAGAAGGTCTTGGTGAGAGCGGTTGTGCCTTCGAGGGCAGTAGAGGCCGTTTTGCATCAATGTGTTGGAATCAATTGAAGATGATAAACCAAGCCTCGAAGACCACCCCACACTAAGGGAATATAGAAATGTATTTCCGGAAGAGGTACCGGGTCTGCCTCCGAGAAGGAACATTGACTTCTTGATAGAACTTGCACCAGGAGCAGTGCCAGTGTCTAGGACACCCTACAGGATGAGCACACCCGAGCTAGTTGAGATTAAATTACAACTAAAGGAAATGATGGACAAAGGCTATATCCGACCCAACGTGTCTCCATGGGGAGCACCAGTCCTGTTTGTGAAAAAGAAAAACGATACCCTCTGACTATGTGTAGATTATAGACAACTCAATAAGGTAACCATAAAGAACAAATACCCCTTAGCCAAGATTGATGACCTGTTCGATCAATTGGGGGGTGCTTCCATCTTCTCAAAGATTGACTTGAGATCTAGATACCATCAAGTCCGAATCAAGGGTGAAGACATCCACAAAAATTCCTTCAGGACGATATATGGTCACTATGAATTTATGGTAGTACCATTTGGATTAACCAATGCCCTTGCCACTTTTATGTGCTTGATGAATAATGTGCTCAGCAAATTTCTAGACAAATTTGTACTGGTTTTTATTGACGATATATTAATCTACTCCAAGAATAGAGAGGAACATGAGGAACATCTTAGACTTGTGCTTCAAGTGCTAAGAGAACATCAACTCTATGCCAAATTTAACAAGTGCGAATTTTTCCAGAAGCAAATACATTACTTGGGCCATGTCATATCTGAAGGAGTAGTAGTGGACCCTAACAAGATCAGGTCTATCATGGAATGGCCTACCCCAAAGGACGTTTCAGATATCAGATCCTTTATGGGCTTAGCAAGATACTATAGAAGATTTATAAAAGGATTCTCCAAGATTGGTTGTCCAATCACTGCCCTCTAGAAGAAGGGAGCTAAATTCACGTGGACACAGGAATGTGAAGAAATATTTCAAACCCTAAAACATCCACTGACTCACACACCCGTATTGAAGATCGTTGATCCTGAAGCTGACTTCCTCGTGTGCACAGATGCTTACAAGGAAGGGCTCGGAGGAGTTCTTATGCAAGGAGGAAGTGTAGTCTGCTATGAATCTCGAAAATTGAATGAGCATGAAGTCAACTATGTGACCCATGATCTAGAACTAGCCGCCATAGTGCACGCCTTAAAAATGTGGAGGCATTACCTCCTAGGGAGGAAATTTGTACTTATGACAGACCACTGTGGGTTGCGATATCTGTTTGACCAACCAAAGCTCAATGCCATACAAGCTAGGTGGATGGCCCTCCTTAGCGAGTTTGATTTTGAAATCAAACATATTAAAGGAAAGGAAAATAAGGTGGTCGATGCCCTTAGTATAAATATGAAAACAATTCACCTGGCAGGGGTAAGCACCTACAAGACGAATGTCAAATAAAGAGTCAGGAATGCACAAGAAACAGACACATTCTTCCAGACCGTGACCTCGTACCTAGAACAAGAACCCGCAGGGATAAAGTATGAAGGCTATCAAATGATAGATGGAGGTCTGCTAACCTACATAAATAGATTGTATATTCCAGATTGTGATGACTTGAAGAGGTTCATAATGGATGAACTCCATAAAAGACCATATACTGGTCATCCAGGGTACCAGAAGATGATCACGGCCACCAAGAAACAATTCTATTGGCCTGGATTGAAGAAAGACATAGTTGAATACTTAGCCAAATGCATAGAATGTCAATAGGTTAAAAAAAAACACCGACACTCAGTAGGATTATTACAACCTCTACCAATCCCGGAATGGAAATGGGAAACCATCTCCATGGATTTCATCATTGGATTACCAACCTCGATCAAACAAAATGACACCATCATGGTAGTGGTGGATAAATTGAGCAAGTCCGCTCATTTTATCCCCGTCAAGTCGACTTGCAAGGAAATAGACATTGCCAACGTATTCATGAAGGAGATATTCAGACTACATGGTATGCCTAAAGAGATCCTTTCTGACAGAGACACAAAATTTACTTCCAACTTTTGGAAATCCTTGATGATTGGTCTGGAGGCCAAATTACTGTTTAGCACCGCCTATCACCCTCAAACCGATGGATAGACGGAAAGAGTGAACCAAATACTTGAAGACATGCTAAGGATGCATGTAATGCATCAACCCAAAAAGTGGAAAGATTACCTGCCACTGGTGGAATTCGCCTACAACAACGGCTACCAAGAATCCCTAAAGAGGAGTCCTTTCGAATTCCTCTACAGTAGGCCGTGCAACACTCCAGTCAGTTGGAGTAATCCCGTAAACATAATTACTATCGGACCCGACATGTTGAAAGAAATGGAACAACAAGTGATTCAGATAAAACAAAATCTAAAGGTCGCTCATAATAGATAGAAAAGTTACGCCGACTGAAAGAGAACTCCAAGAGAATTCAAGATCGGAGACCACGTATATCTCAGAGTTAGGCCCAGGAAGAGTTCCCTGAGGATGAGAGCTTGTGCCAAGTTGGCACCTCAGTATTGTGGACCCTTTGAAGTTCTAGATAGAGTGGGACCTGTAGCCTATAGGCTAGCACTCCCTCCCACAGTAAAAGCACATAATGTTTTCCATATTTCATTATTGAAGAAATATGTACATGATTCTAATCATATAATTGACTGGTCTGTGATCCAGGTGGAACCAGAGGGAGAGTTCCTGCCAGAACCTCAATGCATACTGGACAGAAAGGAAACCCCACTCAGGAACCGAACCATTGCACAAGTCAAGGTGCAGTGGAAACATTTTGGCCCAGATGAGGCTAGGTGGGAAATGGAAGATGCCATGAAACATACATATCCGATTTTGTTTACTTCTGTATATACATGATGTATTGGTAGATAGAACATCGAGGATGATGTTCCTTTAAGGGGGAGGGAATTGTAACACCCTGTTTCCCCCAGTTTGTAAAAATAACTATATTGACCAAGAACTATGGCAAACTCAAAGATGCGAATGTTCGATTTGACGGACCTTTGTATAAAAGGTCGATGAATGTAAATTATGTTATGAATATGTGTTGCATGACTGTTGAGAGGGGGATGTGCTAAAATATACCACGATGGCTACTGAGAGGTGGTGGAAGGGACCTGGAAGGGTTGCGTTAAGTTCCACTGAGCCAGTGTTGTACTGGTTTTTACTTGCTCAAAGACCAAAGCAACTCTCTGATCCTGGAATGAATTTCCCGTTAGATCGGTAGGTGGGGAGGCTCCTCAAGAGTTAATGAGGGGATGGGGGTGAACTGCCCATCCGTAAAAAGCTCTAAGACCTGACCACAAACGGGGAAATTCGTGCCACACACAATCTTGCAGAAAAGAGGCAAGAAAGGAAGTGTGTGAAGGGGGAGAGCACACGCGACAGGGATCGCAGAAGAGAACTGGAGAAACTCTGGAAACAAAGAGGTTTCTGAGCAGAGGAGAAGGAGAGTAACCTTTGTCCTAGAATTATTCTCTGTATTGGGAGAAGGAGTGTAACCTTCATCCTGGACTTTCGTTGAGTGGGAAGTAAGAGATTGAATCTCAAAGCATCGTGGTCTAGCTCGGGGGTGGCTAGTGGTAAATCCTTTTGGAGTCACTGAGCCTACAGTTGGGTGGAAACAAGCACCCCTCTCAGCAATTGCATCACGCCTGGTGAATCTGATAAGTGTTTTATGCCTTGTATTTTGAATTTAGTTATCATGAATACATGCTCATGTTTATACGGCCACAATGACTTCTGTGTGGAATGATTTCCTGGTGTTTAGACTGGAAATAATGGATGTAGATGTATACTTACATATCATAGTTGATTTCTGTACAAATGATTAAGTCTGGGGCATGAGTTTGCTCCACCGAGAGTTGTCTTGTCTGCTTGAGTTCTGTAGTGTCTTAAGCTAGAAGTCGTGAACCATGAGTTCGACGACCTTAGATGTAGTTTCTTGTACATACATCGACCCCCTATTGTTATGAGTCCCTTCGAGGATAGAGTGGATTAACTTCAGAAGAGGTAGTGCATACCCACACAGGCTCTCTGTGAGGCAAGCAACAATCGAGAACCACTTAAGCTCTAGACTGGGCAAATGAATGTAAGGAGTGCGCGGAAGAACTCTTCCAAGCGTTAAGTCCAGGAGGATAACGAGATTCAAGTATCGAAAGGAAATGTCCTTTCGTTTGGAAGATGAACGGACGAGATCCGTTCGGGAGGACCCAAGGTCTATCACGACCGTTGAATTTGAGGAAGGAGCTTAGGCGTTAACGCTTCGACTCTTATATTCCTCACAAGATATGATGAGTGTAGGTAACCAGAGTGAAGGGGAACATAGACGAGACCCAAGGTCACAGAGCTCACAAATGAATCAAAGGTCGAAGGCTTCGACACTTAGAGAATCCTTCAAAGACGGGGGACATTCCAAGCTCAGGAGGAAGAGCGATAACTATCATTAGATTAGCCACAAAGGAGAGATCTGGACTGTCGAAATCCACGTCCAGGTAGGGAGAAGTGAGTGCATGAGGAAAATGGATCTGAGTCGTCAGATCTGAAGCATGCAAACCAATAGTTGTCGGAATTCGGAGGAAGGTCCACAAGACAAGTTCCAAAATCATTAGAGCCGTCCATCAGAAGGGACGCGTGGTGAGAGCTCAGTGTTTCACTGACTCGTAGAGCAAGAAGGTCAAAGAACATATTGTTCGATCTCGCGACGCACGAAGTCGCGATTTGATCGTAGTTGTCCATCAAGGAGGGCACGTGGCAAAAGCTCAACGTTTTTCCTACTCGCGCTTGGAAATGCCCCAGGTATGTCAAAATCGACTACCCTAAGTTTGGTCGCAAAATGCGTGTTTCGTTAAACAACGGGTGAATCTGGGCGGCCAGAATCTGCGTGCCCAGATCTACGACTAGGGTTCCATTTCAGAGCCCCCTTGCCATTCTACCTTTAAAGTGGGGGGGTCTGGAATTGAGCGCGCAGGTTTCAATGGCAAGGATCGGGAAGCCTGGATCTATGGTCAAGGTTGGATTCTGGACCCCCTTTGCCTATCTACCTTTAATAGGGGAGGGGGGGGTCTGGAATTGGTGGCTTATAGTGGGCCCCACCCTTGTCCAAGACCATCGATCCAAGAACTTACCGGAGCTTTACTGACCGTTGATCTTAACCTAGGGAGAGGCAGGGGAGTGGACTTGACAACGTCATGAAAATCCCAAAGTATTCGGAACCGTCCGTCGGTACAGGACACATGGCATTCGGGTACCATTTCGCTGACTCGTGACTTGGAGTGGTTAAGGGTAGGAATGCTTGAACTCATGATCCGTGAGATCGCAACGTGATCGTGGTCATTGGATCCAAGCCACGGGAGAACCATTGGATCAGAACCTCCGCGTGGTATTGGACTGCGAAAAAGAGTCACCTGGGAAAGAGTCAACCCATTGATTGACTTATCATATCTCAAGAATTCGCAAAGGAGGAGCACAAGGGCTCAACACCCCAACTCGCGAAGTCGCGAGTTGCGAGTAGTGTTAGGGCTTACCCTGGCCTACGGTTATATGTAGAAGGCGCTAGTGAGGAAGGAGCCATACCCGTGTCGCATTCTGGGTATCGGCGTTAGGAGAAAGACGAGTCGAGAACCTTGACCCTCCAACTCCCGAGTTGCGAGAGGCGCATACGCTAGGCCTCGTAGGGATTCAGGGATCTTGTCCGTCGAAGAAAAGATAAAAAAATTTGTTACCTTAGTGGGTATGTGACATCGAGGAGGAAGAGAGGGGTTTGCGTCAAGTGGTATTAGAGCACAATTTCTTGTCTGTAGAAAACAGGCAAGGGAGGAGATGAAGACAGAGCGTTGATGCTTTGTGTGTGATTATGTTTGCAAGTGTGTAATAGATGGTAGACAACGAGGTGGGTTGCAGGAGATAGTTAGAGGTGTTCTCAATTCAAAATTAGACAACATGACAACTAGGAGGGATGAAGGCAGAGAAATGGCTACTGAAGGCCATATGCGTGGTCGAGGAGAAGACTGTTGGTAGTTGCACAAAACACAAATGGATAAAGAGCTTGAGGAGATTCGAGTAGAAATGGAGAAGTTGATGTCGAAGATGCAACAAGCATCACAAGGAGGCTAGAAATATGAGTGTCCCTTGAAGAAAAAAGCAAGGTTGCAGGTACAGGAGTTAGTTGCGAGGAGGCAAAGGAAAGTGTTAAGAAGGTCACTGAGAGATACTGAAAACCTCAGTGACACAGAGGAGCAGGTTTGCATTTGCAAGCTAAATGTTGGAGAGAACTTCAGTGATGAGGAGGAGAAGAGATCAGTTAGAGATCTCATAAGATGCCAGGAGGGAAGAAGTGAAAATTCAAAATGTCAGGTGGGCAATGAAGTGAGATCAGTTAACAATCTCATAAAATGCCAGTAGAGTAGAAGTGAAATCCTAGATTGCCAAGTGGGCAAGGAAAATGAGATGAGACTGTCTAAAAGTCTCAGGAGCTAAGAGATGACTTCAAGTCGAAAAATAATGCTAGCAGGAGAAGAAGGAGAGGTCAGAGAGATGCCTCATGAGCATAAGAGTTCATGTGGGGTTGTAGGCCACATGAGTGAAGATGATGAGAAGTTAAATACTTCCACCACCCAGGAGGAGGATCAGAGGAGAATTCTGATCATTGGGGGAATCAAAATATTCCTGCCAAGTGGCCAAGCAGAGGCTAGCATGTGTGTTGCAAGTGCAGCAACAGAAAGAAAACCAATAGTTGTGACTGTCATAGAGGAGAAGATGGTGCATAAATCAACATATGCCCAAGAGAAGATGAAGGAAGAGGAGCATACTAGTTAGATGCACACCCCATGGGAGGAGGAATTGAAATTGTTGGATAATTGGCTAAGCCATCTAGACACAGAAATAGACTGTCAGGAGGAGACAGGCATGTAGAGTAAAGAAAAATTCCATCCCGAGGAGTAGTTGGAAGTTGTTGGAGTAGCACCAACACAAGCAGAGGTAGAGGAGCTGACATAAGTCAAACTATCAGAGGAGGTGGCTGAGCAAAAACTCAGTGAGGAGGCTGCAAAAGTTGAACCTGCAGTGGAGTGGCAAGTCAAGGCCATAAGAGATGAAATCAGCATGGGAGATCGAATCGATCTACCCATTGATCTATGTGAAGAGAAGATGCAGTAGCAAAGCATGATGCAAAAGAAGAGCCAACGCGAGAGCTAGTTGGACGAGGTGATTGAGGAGATGAGGAGGCTGATGTTGAGATCAACGCAGAAGATAGTCATCATAGGGAAGCTGAACAGAGGAGAACCTGCAGTAGCAACAAGATAGGAGCAACAACAACATGGTAAAGGAGCAGGTGAACATCTCCAAAGAGAAGTTTGGGATCTAGGAGAATTCAACAATATAGTAGAGGAGCTCATGATTTTCCCAGCAGTGGAGTATGATGCAGAAGCATCTTTCCACCTCAGCATGTGCTAGCAGTCCAAGTCTCGGACTTTGAGGAAGACAACAAGGGATGCGCCAGTAGTCCATGATCCTCGAAGGAGTCTACAGAAGCTCAGGAGAGGTAGCAAATCCAAGTACTCGGAGGAGGAGATTTAGGAGTTTTTTTTCCAAGTCCGAGCGAGTCCAAGGTTCAGAAGGGGCGTTCGAGGTTCAAATTTCTTCGAGTGAACAAGCTCAAGGAGGGATATCCTTTCGTTCCAAAGTGCAAGTCAAGACCCAAGCAGTGGGGCTCACAGGAGGATCAAAGTTCACAGCATTTTAATCTTTTTAAAGTCCCTCATTTAAAGGGAAGAGTGAAAACAAAGGAGGTGAAGAAGCAAGAGTCGTTAGATCAGCTGCCAAGAGAAGTTTGTACCGTTAGATCTACATCTAGGCAAGCGAAGGAGAGTGCAGGAGAAAACTAGATCTCAGCTGTAGAATCTAGGTGCGGAGGATCGACAACCATCGGATTTGGAGGAATTTATCGAGGGATAACCCTTTGGAGCTTCGACACTTAGCGCATTCAGAAGGTTGAAGTGCACAAGAGAGTGGGACCGTCGAAAGCTGAAGCCCCGAATAGATATGAGTCATCTGTTGCTTAGTAGATCTAGGTCATTGATCTAAGAGACAACTGTTAGCATGGAGAAGGGTTCGACAGGTGGAAACTTTGAGAGCGAGGAGGAGAGGGTAGCAACCATAGTGCCCAGAGGCCCAAAGGTTGAAACACTGTGAGTCATTGGATCCCTGAGACACATGGCGAAGATTCGTGTATTCAGAGGAGAGGCACTCTAGAGGGAGCCTGTGTAGTGGAGTAAGAATTCCCAAAACCCAAAGGCAAAGTTCAATTGTGGTCGTTGAGCTGTCGCAGACACGCGTCATAATATCGTGGAAGTTCAGAGGATTAATACTCCGGAAGAAAGGGGAGAAGGGAGAGTTGACCAAGAGTTATCAAAGGCCCGAAGGTCGAAAAACTTTGCCAACTGTCGATTTGGTGGTGGACACGTGGAGTAGTCCCGTGAACTCAGAGGCATAACACTTCGGGAGCTTGGAGAAGTGTGGTTGCCAAGAGTGTCGAAGCCTGAAAGTTCAACGCTTCTTGAGTTAATCCTTAGGTCACAACCCAAGGTCGTATGAGAAAAGGGGCCTAGCGGAGGGAGCTAGCGCCTGTCGTGTAGATTTTTTTTTAAGAGGGAAAAAGCGCCAGGAAAGTGTCTACGGGTTTCATAAAACCTGCACAGAGGGCTAACATGGACCTGTGTAAAGTTGTTCAAGGTCCAATAGGGGCCCTAAGAGTCAATTCAACTCAACATTTGATCGATCCTAGACCGAGAGGTCACACAGCCCTGGGAGGAAGAGGGGGGTTTACATCAAGTGGTATTAGAGCACAATTTCTTGTCTGTAGACAACAGGCAAGGGAGGAGATGAAGACAGAGCATTAATGCTTTGTGTGTGATTATGTTTGCAAGTGTGTAACGAATGGTAGACAATGAGGTGGGTTGCAGGAGAAAGTTGGAGGTGTTCTCAATTCAAAATTAGACAACATGACAACTAGGAGGGATGAAGGCAGAGAAATGATTATCGAAGGCCATATGCGTGGTCGAGGAGAAGACCGCTAGTAGTTGCACAAAACACAAATGGATAAAGAGCTCAAGGAGATCCGAGTAGAAATGGAGAAGTTGATGTTGAAGATGCAGCAAGCAACACAAGGAGGCTAGAAATATGAGTGGCCCTTGAAGAAGAAAGCAAGGTTGCAGGTACAGGAGTTAGTTTCCAGGAGGCAAAGGAAAGTGTTAAGAAGGTCATTGAGACATACTGAAAACCTCAGTGACACAGAGGAGCAGGTTTGCATTTGCAAGCTAGAAGTTGGAGAGAACTTCAGTGATGAGGAGGAGAAGAGATCAGTCAGAGATCTCATAATCTGCCAGGAGGGCAGAAGTGAAAATTCAAATTGTCAGGTGGGCAATGAAGTGAGATCAGTTAACGATCTCATAAAATGCAAGTAGAGTAGAAGTGAAATCCAGATTGCTAAGTGGGCAAGGAAAATGAGATGAGACTATCTAAAAGTCTCAGGAGCTAAGAGATGACTTCAAGTCGGAAAAGAATGTTGGTAGGAGAAGAAGGAGAGGTCAAAGAGATGCCTCATGAGCATAAGAGTTCATGTGGGGTTGTAGGCCACATGAGTTAAGATGATGAGAAGTTAAATACTTCCACCATCGAGGAGGAGGATCAGAGGAGTGTTATGATCATTGGGGGAATCAAAATATTCCTGCCAAGTGGCCAAGCAGAGGTTAGCATGTGTGTTGCAAGTGCATCAACAGAAAGACAACCAACAGTTGTGATTGTCATAGAGGAGAAGATGGTGCAGAAATCGACACATGCCCAAGAGAAGATGAAGGAAGAGGAGCATACTAGTCATATGCTCACCCCATGGGAGGAGGAATTGAAATTGTTGGAGAATTGGCTAAGCCATCTAGACATAGAAATAGACTGCCAGGAGGAGCCAAGCATGTAGAGTAAAGAAAAATTCCATCCCAAGGAGCAGTTGGAAGTTGTTGGAGTAGCACCAACACAAGTAGAGGCAGAGGAGCTGACAGAAGTCAAACTATCATAGGAGGTGGCTGAGCAAAAACTTAGTGAGGAGGTTGCAAAAGTTGAACCTGCAGTGGAGTGGCAAGTCAAGGTCATAAGAGATGAAATCAGCATGAGAGATCGAATCGATCTACCCATTGATCTGTGTGAAGAGAAGATGCAGTAGCAAAGCATGATGTAAAAGAAGAGCCAACACGAGAGCTAATTGGATAAGGTGATCGAGGAGATGAGGAGGTTGATGTTGAGATCAACACAAAAGATAGTCATCATAGGGAAGCTGAACAGAGGAGAGCTTGTAGTAGCAACAGGATAGGATCACCAACAACATGGTAAAGGAGCAGGTGAACATCTCCAAAGAGAAGTTTGGGATTCAAGAGGATTTCAACAACATAGTAGAGGAGCTCATGATTTTCCCAGCAGTGGAGTATGATGCAGAAGCATCTTTCCACCTTAGCATGTGCCAGCAAGCCAATAGATTAGCGCGCATTCAAGAAGGGAGAAAGGCACCAACCTTCTCATTTTGCCCTTGAATTTTAAAATTCAAGGTATTTATTTGTAATTAAATGTTGTAAGGCTCGAGTAAAGCCAAGTTATGGCCTTTGTACAGGCTGGATGTAATTTCCTTTATTAAGGCTTGAGTTGGACAGATCTTGAGCATTGCCTCAGATCTGGAAATGTACATTTTCATTCAATGTAATTAACCTCAATAGATAAACATTTTAAATTGTGATAGGATGTCACTAAGGCGGTTTGGACGGAAAGCTCGATGAGCCCCTTTTGTATAAATATTGGTAACATATGCCCTGTAGAGGCGGCTGAACATTGTTGAAGTTGTATTGTAAATCATTGTAAGCGAAGAAGAGAGGACAGGAGAAAGTCGAGACTATGTTGCAGTCTGAGCTTGTAAACATTGTACAGACATTAAAAGATTAATAGAAAGAGCAGTTTTTCATGGATTTGATTCTCTGTGTGTTATATAGATGTTTTCTAAATGTATTTGAATGGTTATTATGTGTGTTTATGTGAATGTTGTAGATGTATGAATAGGTTTGATCTGCAGGAATAAGATAGACTTCTCTATCTTTGTGAGTTTGTTGAGATTTTTGGGTTCTTTTAGGCTAGTGCAAGTAGTGCACGATAGAGTAATGGAAACTTTGTGAAGCCAACGCAAGAAGTGCGTGCTTGAATTCTGTTTGGAATTCCAGAAGAGAACGTGCTAGGCGGGCACACCAAAACAATTACAAGCTTGGAAGGAGCCCCAGATTTACTAAACACTCTAGAGGAAAGTCTGTGCATGGGAAAGCACAGCCAGAGTTGTTGAATACTCTAAAGGAAGGCTCAACAAGGAATGCTTGGAGTAGGTGCAAGGAGTGCACAGAGCCAACACCTTTTTGAAGTGTTGGAGAGATTGAGGAGAACCAGAGTTGTTGAACACTCTGGGGAAGAGCTCTGCAAGTGTGTTTTGGACAAGTGCAAGGAATGCACGAGAATCCCTTTAAGAGGAGAAAAGAGACTGAAACCTTTGAAGTCTGAGTAAGTCAAATGCTCAGAAGGAACGCTAGAGTTATTGAACACTCTAAGGATAAGTGCAAGTCTATACAGAGGTGAGCGCAAGGAGTGCGCTAGAGGTAAAGTTTTTTAAACTTTACAAGCTTAGGAGGATGAGCATTGGTCTCTAGGAGGGCACAAAAGATTTTCAAAGAGGTAAAGGGAGAGATCCTTTTGGCCATTCAAGCAACTGTTAAGCTCGAAGGGATAGTCCCTTGGCACACAAAATCTTTGCAAGAGTGCAGAAGGCCGAGAGCAGTCCAAGTCTCGGACTGTGAGGAAGACAACAAGGGATGCGCCAGTAGTCCATGATCCTTGAAGGAGTCTACGGAAGCTCAGGAGAGGTAGTGAATCCAAGTACTCGGAGGAGGAGATTTAGTAGTTTTTTTTCCAAGTCCGAGAGAGTCCAAGGTTCAGAAGGGGTGTTCGAGGTTCAAATTTCTTCGAGTGAACAAGCTCAAGGAGGGATAACCTTTCTTTCCAAAGTGCAAGTCAAGACCCAAGCAATGGGGCTCACAGCAAGATCAAAGTTCACAACCTTTTAATCTTTTTAAAGTCCCTCATCGAAAGGGAAGAGTGAAAACAGAGGAGGTGAAGAAGCAGGAATCATTAGATCGGCTGCCAGGAGAAGTTTGTACCGTTAGATCTGCGTCTAGGCAAGCGAAGGAGAGTGCAGGAAAAAACTAGATCTTAGCTGTAGAATCTAGGTGCGGAGGACTGACAGCCGTCGGATTTGGAGAAATTTCTCGAGGGATAACCCTTTAGAGCTTCGACACTTAGCACATTTGGAAGGTTGAAGTGCACAAGAGAGCGGGACCGTTGAAAGCTAAAGCCCCGAATAGATATGAGTCATCTGTTGCTTAGCAGATCCAGGCCATTGATCTAAAGGACAACTGTCAGCAGGGAGAAGGGTTCGGCAGGTGGAAACTTTGAGAGCGAGGACGAGAGGTAGCAGCCATAGCGCCCAGAGGCCCAAAGGCCGGAACACCGTGAGTCGTTGGATCCCTAAGACACGTGGCAGAGATCCGTGTATTTAGAGGAGAGGAACTCCAAAGGGAGCTTGTGTAGTGGAGTAAGAATTCCCGAAACCCGAAAGTAGAGTTCAATTGTGGTCGTTGATTCGTCGCGGACACGCGTCATAATATTGTGGAAGTTCGAAGGATTAATACTCCAGAAGAAAGGGGAGAAGTGAGAGTTGACCAAGAGTTATCAAAGGCCTGAAGGCCGAAAAACTTTGCCAACTGTCGATTTGAAGGTGGACATGTGGAGTAGTCCCGTGACCTCAGATGCATAACACTTCAGGAGCTTGGAGAAGTGTGGGTGCCAAGAGTGTCGAAGCCCGAAAGTTCAACGCTTCTTGAGTTAATCCTTAGGTCACAGCCCAAGGTCGTATGAGGAAAGGGGCCTAGCGGAGGGAGCTAGCGCCTGTCGTGTAGATTTTTTTTTAAGAGGGAAAAAGTGTCAGGAAAGTGTCTACGGGTTTCATAGAACCTGCACAGAGAGCTAACAGGGACCTGTGTAAAGTTGTTCAGGGTCCAGCAAGGGCCCTAAGAGTCAATTCGACTCAGCATTTGATCGATCCTAGATAGGGAGGTCGTGCAGCCCCAGGAGGAAGAGGGGGGTTTGTGTAAGTATGTCCATAGTGTCAAAGCTTACAAAAGTGTTAGTGAGATTCAATGGCCAATTCTACTCCAAATATTTTAGAAAATGCAAATAAAAGATTTTTAAAGAACATGTTGGCAGTCTTTGATAGATGACCTATTATTGATTAAACTTTTATAGTGAGTCCAAAAATCACACATGAAGATACCCAGTTGGGATTTTGGCCAAATTCTAAAAGGGTTGGAGTGGAGGTGCCAAAACAAGCCAAAATCCACTATCCCAAACAAATTTAAGGGGATTTTTGAGATCTTCAGAGGTGGAAATGTACCCTGAAGCATGCACTAGGAAAAAATCTTTTACTCGACATTTTACCTGCTCAGAAAGAGAGACAATTTTGCCTTACTAAAATTTATCTAGATCTATTCCATTTGAGAGATTATTTTTGTTAAAAATGCAAAGTCCAGAGAAAATGCAAAAGGACAAAGTTGACAAATCCATATTGAGAATTTGAATGAAGCATCAAATTTCCAACTAGAAAGTTGTTGTGTACTCAAAATTAGTAATAATATCAATGATGGAAATAAAAAATTTCATGGTTCTCACCTTATCAGTTAAAGTTGGGGTTTCTAAGTCGCTTGGAGTTCAAAACCTTATCAGCCCTGTTGCATGTCGTGGTTCCTCGGTCGGAGGTTTTTTTTGGCTGGATTATCGCCCGCCCAATCGAACCCTCAACTTTGTTGTTGAGGCACTGGCGGATCGAACCCTCGACTGTTTGCCTGCGTAGTCGTCGATTGGAGGGTCGATTTGTGTGTTGAAAGCCGATATCTTTGTGCAGGGATTTCATTGGAGGGCAGATCTGATATGGCCAATTTCTTTGTTGCTGCGAACCGTCTCTCTCTCAAGGATTTGTTCCTTGAAAGGATGTATACCAGATCTCTCGGTATAATTTCAATCTTTTCCAGCCCACTGGTAATTCGCCCACGAATTCGAACCTTTCTTTTGGTGCCAGGTCGAATCTCAACGCTCGTTTTTAGGCACATTCCATTCCCTACCACGCTTTCCTTTCTTTATAATGGAGGCTTGCATTAATGGACGTGATTGACAGAAAATAATATTTGCTCTGCCCCATTTAGGAGTGGGGAGACGTGATACTAGCGCCTTTTTCATCTCTTATTCTCTCCATTCCTCTTTGTAAGAAGAAGAGCTAAAGATATTCTCAGTCCAAGGGATTTAAGAAGGGAAGACAATATGTGCATAGTTATGGTGATCTAAGGACACCAGCGTGGGGAAGGTGAATTCATGGCGAGGAATTCATCCAATAGAGGTATTCGAGATGGTGTTTGCAAGCAAATAAATGGTGGACATTGGAAGCGCAGTTAGACAACTTATAGGTTATTGGTTGGCCCTCATTACACCGAAAGGCGTATACCTATTGACAATGGGCAGATTTAATAGGGGTTTAGTGCTTAATAAGTTTTCTATGGACAGGATTAAATATGGCTAGAATATTCTTAGTAGTCACACAAAATAAATGGCTGTGATTTCAATCATTAACTTCCTAGCTATTATAAAGATATCAGTTTATGTGTTTACTTTTTTACTTTTACCTAATCATATTTAAAAATTACTTTGACAGCTAACTGATTGCCACGTAAGTGATTAACATAAATTAAAATATTAACACCAGATAAATGAAGCCCAACAGTTTATTTGTTAATAGATAATAAAATTTAATATATTTTTTTAAAGATTCATTTCATCTTCTCAACCTTTCGGCGTTCACCAGCAGCTATTTTGTTGCTATACTAGTTTTTAGTCCTCCTAGCTTCATAACCTTCCTTATTGGGCTTGTTGCATTCCTTTAATGCTTTGGAACCCTATTGCAATTCCAAAGGAAGAGCCATCTCACACGATGTTGAACCTTTTGAAGGGACAACCTTTCGTGATTCATGTGGTTCTTGGCATAATTGTTTGTTGGTTGGAGGTTATAGGTAGTGTTTTTTCCATAACTTTTCAATGAGCCTTCATTTTTTTTATCTTGTTTGAGGTGTTGAAAAGAGAATTCTGCTCTCTTCCCTATGTTGGTTGCATGCATGTCACATTTAATGTCTTTTTGGGATTTTTGTTTTTTCTCATGGGTTGCATTAATTAAGAGAATTGATTCATCACTTGTTCATGGATACCTAACATGGCCTTGTGTGTCTCAATCTATATCAAGGATTGTTGTCATAATGACTATTTACGGTACCTCTCGCTCTGCACCTTTAATGATCCAGGTGGATATCGGTGGCCACCCACCTTCTCCGACTGGCTCAAGACAGTTTTTTGACAATTTACTATTTTTAGCAGGTTTTAACTTCCGGGGCCATTTTGAGGGCCTAAATGAAGGTTTTTTTGAGATCGAGGTTCTCAATAATAGCCAAAGGCATGATTGAGCCCCCAAAATGAATCTCCTCGACGATACCTTTCCAACGAGCTATCACACGCCTAAAACGAAGATCGTATGCAAAAGTTACGACCCCGGGAAGTTGATGTACTAACTTACCCAAACGGGGCCC
>ML817011.1:131277-142871 GCA_009831015.1 Picea engelmannii
GGTGCAACATAAAAATTATAGTGATTTTGGAATGGAAATGTTAGAAGGCATATGAGAAGGAAAGCATCTTTATGCTAGACGATGTTTGAAAAGAAGTTGGAATAACATAAAATGCAGCATTGCAACATGTCGAAAGGTTTAGGCAAAATCAAGTCGGAACATGATTGCCTAAATAAAGGTAGTTTCTAATGGGATTGCAATACCGATAGAATATGTCAACTGGAATTGCAAGAGGGCCAAGTTAGAATTGGATGGAAAGTGTTTAGACAAGGGAGAAACAATGCACAAATGAGTAGAGTGAGAGCATTCAAGGCTACTAGAATCCAAAGGGATTCAAGGACAACCACATATAGCACCATAAACTAGAACAAATATGCATTGGAGTGCATATTGAGAAGTGATGTAGAATGCATATACACTAGTAGGCATGCTGAGAGTGAATGATTGGTGCATGTGGGAATGTTTGAAGATACATATAATATGTTGTAGACTAGAGTACTCTATTGTTATATATGAAATTATGATGTTAGAGTAGTCAAAAGTGACTAATGATGGATTATGTACCCAAGAGAAAAAATTATAGCGTGATTGAAGTGTTGATGATGTCGTTGCATATGATAGCCATCCATGTGAAGACAAAATGGGGATGTTAAAATGTTGAATGAGAGGTTGGCAACAATCCTCTACGAAAAATCAATCACCATCAAGTAAATTGATGGCAACCATGCAGGTATGAATCTGGTTGTTTATTATGCATAAATGCTAAAGGGAATTAAGGTAAGAGTTCCCTTAGTCAAAATTCAGTATTTGAATTGATGTGTATTATGGGCATGTCACTCCACTAGATGTGGTAAGGGATGAAGGCCTTGAATATATAGAGGTTTTTTAATACTTTGAATGCACTTATATGAAATTTAATGGCATGTTATGTTATATTGGTAATGATTTCATAACTAAGGAAGTCATGAGACATAC
Source organism: Picea engelmannii (assembly GCA_009831015.1). NCBI lineage: Eukaryota > Viridiplantae > Streptophyta > Pinopsida > Pinales > Pinaceae > Picea > Picea engelmannii. The sequence goes on from ML817011.1 coordinate 132,253, forward strand.
TCATGCTATAGAAATATATGCCAAAAGAGCTATCCATGTGTGATACCATGATGTGATTGGATATGGAAGGGATATAACACTACATAAGTGCCCAATGGTCTTCCTACTTATCATCGATGTTTGGATTGCAACCTCTTTGCTAACACAAAAGAGAACCAAAGGATTATATTCATGGTGTTATGTTTGGGTTGAAGAGGAAGGTATCCAAATGATCGAACAAGTGATAGGGAAGATCTTGGATGATCTGTTCAGGCATGGATAGACCTTCCAACTCACCATGTTGGAATACATGATATGGATATGTGGTATTCTAGAGTCGATGTACGAATGCATTGCGTATATGTGGCCATGGGTATTGGCACATTAGTCTACTCGTAGAAATGTTCAATTTTGTTGGTAATGCACATAAAATGAATGAAAGTTTCATTCCATTTGATGTGAATAATAGTTGAAAGTGATTGAATTGTTAGAATAATATAATTGTGAGTGATCCAAGAGGATCCAAAATGCAAAAAAAATTATCTTCTCAAATTCTTATGAAAATGACTTCATTGCATAGAGCTCGACGCGAGATTTCCAATGACGCATGAATCACCTCAAACAAGCGTCGTACATGAGAAAGTTATGCCTTTTCAAAGTTTTGGTAAAAGCAGGGAAGAAGAAAAAATAGGGGTGCCACATGGCAAGCCCATAGGCTGCCACATGACTATCCATACAACTGACAGGGTGACATCATGATGACATTATCAAGATGACGTGGTAGCACGAGAGGTTGCCACATGTCACTCAAATTTGGTATTTTCGACACCTAGTTGGACCAATAAAAAATTGCCACATGTCATCCGTACGATGACATGGCAGATACAATCAGGTGGTGACATGGAATTCATACGTTGATGTGGAAAGTGACGTGGAAATGATTGGGTAGGTGATTGTGTAGGTGATGCAGACAGTGACGTGGCGTCACATGGGCCAATCAGTGGCCACCACGTGGCAGCACCAAAAGGCCAATAATGGCTAAAGAGTATTAAACTTGTTGGGTCGAATGGGAATCGAACCCATAATCTCCAGGGGAATATTATAATGACATAAGAACATGTAAGTTTTAAACCTGTGAAGTAAAGCAATGCATATAGATTCTTAAGCAAAAGAGAAATTAATCAATGGCTCATACACATAGTACACAACGATTTATACCGGAAACCCTCAACCGAAGAATTTTTTTTTTTATATTCATTATCTCAAATTTCACCATTCACAATACAATATATACAATGTTTTTAGGTATTCCGTATATACCAAAACCCTAATCCCTTAATCTGGGATTAATTTAGAAAACCGCTAAAAATAGCAAAATCCACTAAAAATAGCAAAAACCGCCCAAAAGAAAAATTCTAGGGCACTGCCCCGGGCTATCGCCCGATGCCGAACACTGCATGTAACCAGGAGGGGCCATACCTTCCCCCCCCTAGGACCCCCCTAGGAAGCACCCAACACACACGACACATAGAACACTACTACAAAGGATCGCCAGATGCATTTGTCGAATCTGACACGCCCACACACACACATGCAAAGAATATAACACATACCCAACATTCTCCCACTTGTTGTTTTCTTTGCATCCATGGGTCCATGAGATTATATATAGTCAACAATCTAGGGCAGTAATGCCCATTGTTACTCTACACCAAAAGAATCTTTTTGTGCTCACAGACTTTGCCAATGAATCTGCAACATTCTTCAAAGTGACAACCTTTTCTAGTAACACCTTCTTTTCCTCAACCATGTCTCTCACAAAGTGATATTGAACATCAATATTCTTTGTCTTCGAATGATAAGCTGGGTTCTTTGCCAGGAAGATTGCACTTTGACTGTCACAATCTAATCTCACTACTTGTTGTACCAACCCAATGCCTGAACACAATCTCTGTAACCATACTGCTTCCTTGCTTGCATGAGTGGATGCCATGTATTCAACTTCTGTAGTTGAGAGTGCCACTACAATCTATCTTTTGCTCATTCAACTCATTGCTCTTCCAAATAGGTTAAACACATACCCACTTGTAGATCTTCTGCGATCTAGATCTCCAGCCCAGTTTGCATCAACAAAGCCATGTATGTCCACCACTTTGTCCAATCCTGGTCTTCCTTGGTAGCACAATCCATAATTGGTAGTGCCACGCAAATACCTGAAGACCCTCTTTACTGCTGTCCAATACTCCTTCCCTGGTTTTGACATATACCTGCTCAAAACTCCCACTACATGTGCAATGTCCGGTCTAGTACAAACCATTGCATATATCAAACTGCCAACTGCAATGGCATACAGAACATGAGACATGTCCTCTTCTTCTTCACGTGTCTTGGGACACTGATCTGCAGATAACTTTACACCTATAGGAATAGAAAACTTGACCGATTTACTTCCATGCATATTAAACCTCTACAATATTGTCTCAACACATTTTCTCTTATTCAACCATAGTTTCTTGTTTGCACGATCTCTTTTAATTTCCATTCCCAGAATAAAGTTAGCAGCACCAAGATCCTTCATGTCAAATTTGGAGGATAGTTGTGATTTCACCTCCTTGATAACATCCATGTTATTTCCTACCAACAACATGTCATCAACATACAACACTACATAAATGAAGTGATTACCAACCTGCTTGGAATATACACAATGATCAACCCTGCTTCTCACAAATCCCAATCGAAGGATGTATGTGTCAAACTTTTGGTACCACATCCTAGGTGATTGCTTCAGACCGTATAGTGACTTATTTAGCTTACATACCATCTCTTTCTTTTCCTTCAATACAAAGCCTTCTGGCTGCTTCATGTAGATTTCTTCTTCCAAATCCCCATGTAGGAATGTTGTCTTCACATCCATCTGTTCCATTTCAAGATCAAAAGCAACAACAATAGATAAAAGAAATCTAATAGAACTTAACTTAGCAACAGGAGAAAAAATCTCACCAAAGTCAATTCCCTCTACCTGGGAATAACTTTTTGCTACTAACCGAGCTTTGTATTTCTCCACTTTTCCTTCTGCATTAAACTTCTTCTTAAACAACCATTTGATACCAACATATTTTCTTCTAGCAGGAAACTCAAATATATCCCATGCCTCATTCTTATCCAAGGCATCCATTTCTTCAACCATGGCCTTCTTCCATAGTTTACTATCCTCTGAATTCATTGCTTCCTGGTTGCCTTCTTTCTCTCACTAATCTCCTCAATACTGGGGTATGAGGTTCTTCTTCTTCAGCTGCTTCATCCTCTTCAGATGATTCAGATTTTGCATCATCCAACTCTAGCTTTATTTTCTCAGGTTCTTCTGGCCTTGGTAGGAATTCCTGTTTGGAAACATCTTTTACCTCTCTGAAAACAACATCTCGACTGTAAACAGTCTTCTTGGTTTCTGGGTTCCAAAGCTTATAACCTTTCACACCATCTTTATAACCAATAAAGATAAACTTTTCAGCCTTTCTATCCAGCTTGCTCCTATTTTTCTTTGGAACATGTACATAAGCATCACAACCAAACACTCTAAGATGTTGAAGAGAGGGTTTCTTTCGAGTCCATACATCATGTGGAGTTTTATCATCCAATGCTGATGAGGGTGATCGATTGACCAGGTAACATGTTGTACCCATTGCCTCTGCTATGAATTCCTGTCCTAACTCGACACCGCTGAGCATGCTCCATGATTTTTCCATCAGTTTCATGTTCATCCTGTTAGTACTAAGAATCACCTTCAGATTGCATGGAAGGCAAGCCCAATACCCATCAGGTTATAAGTGAATGTGAGAGTGTTTTAAAGGGTCAAATGGAAAAAGACTCAAAATGATAATGTTCCAACTCATAAAACAAGGCTAACATGCACCAACAATCAAGGTCTTGGCTAACTTCAATCAGTAATTGAGAGTAAGTATGAATAGAGGGAAGACTTGAATGAGAGGAATGTAGGGGCTGCAGTAACATCAGGTCTACAAAAAGCCTAAGGAAGAAAGTTTCTTAACACAAGATCTTCTTGAACTCATAAACTAAAGAAGCTAAATAAACATCATGATAATATAATGATCAAACATCCACCATAACATCACTACAATCATTCAAAGCATGAACGTTTAGCATCAGAAGCAAATAAGCTGAAAGAGAAGCTTATTTCTATTAGCCAAAATGTCTTAAGTCCAGTACATAGCCAGATCACAATCACTTCATCAAAATATTACCGTCTAAGGGAGCCTTGCTCAACCATCCGAACCTACTAAAACATTTTATCTATATACTTATAACAAAAGGAAGGAAACAACTGGAGGAACGAGCTGGCCTCCTTCCCTTGAAAATCTCTAAGAATTTATTTCATCTAACAACTTGGCTAACAACCTATGCTATAAAATAGGAAAATGTTGGTGACTAATCCAACTAAACTTCAAACTGATTTGATTCCCATTTGCTGCGCAACTCCTTGTTTGCCATGTGTCTTTCAGGAGCATATGGTTGTCCTCATGATGTCAACTGTTGTTTCTACAACCTTCTCCATCATCAGCTATCCAAAAAGTTGTTAGCTTGGCCCTCCTAGACCCCTGGTGTCTGTTGGCAGCTTCTTTGGCTAGCAATCTGAGTAGCGTACTTCAAAACTGGACAAGTAGAAAAGGTAGCGCCTAACCTTCCTATCCCCTGTACAAACTCTGGCCTCTGCAAAATATTAGGTAGCGAATTTAGGTAGCGCCATTGTGCTGCGTCTGTGTGCAAATTTTAGGTAGCACTGTAAAAAACACAACACCTCTAACTTGATCATGTGCAGAGAAAGTGGTGACTTTGCATAGTATTAAACCCATCATATTTAGGTAACTTGTCAGCACTGTAGGTAGCATATCAGTGTAATACCAAAATAGACTATTCCGTAGTGCCAAAGCGCTACAGAATGTCTGCATTTTATTTTTGAGGGAGTTAGCACTTCAAAAAAACCCAAAACTCTGAGAATCAAGTACTTATAAAACTGTATAGGTGGCAGAGGTGATATTCCAATAACAATTTGCCCTCACCAAAAAGGAACCATCCTAAAAAATGGGGCTCACCTTTCACCTGCTATTTCGTTACCTTAGCACTTAACCTCACACTCTTTCTTGCAGAAGGAGGATCTTCATTTGGCGCAGCAGGCTTCTTCCTTTTAGCAATGACATGCTTCTTCAGTGGAGTTGTGTTTTCATTAATTGCTGGTGTCTCTTTCTCAATAAAAGCTTCAACCAATACCTGGAAGTTTCTTTGAGCTACTTCATCTTGAAAATGCTGCAACTCTGCCTTGAAATTCTTGTTCTGAGACTGAAAGCCTCTGTTCTGCCTATAAAGGTTTTGGAGTTTCCTATGGAGAGGCTGGGCCTTTCTTGCTGCAAACCTTGCTAGTTCAAGAGTGTGTTTGTAGCCATCCATGAGTTCTTTCATACGAGCCCTGTGAATCATATCTTTTGCTTTAAGATGAGCTACCTCCTTGTCTGCTTCATTAGGCTTCTTGATGTCTTTGTCTTTATTTTTCTTCTTTTGCACATGGGTTTCTTCTTTCCTTTCCACAGGCTTTTTAATGCCTTTACCCTTCTTCTTTTGTAGGGATCTCTAATGGGGACTGTTCTTCAAAAACCTCTTTGGGAACTGATGATCTTGTGAAAGGTCTTCTTCCCTTGGTATTGGTTGTTGGAGGAGAAGAGGGGAAATGTAGCTTCTTCCTATTCTTGGATGTAGTTTTGGTAGAATAAGGAACCTCTTCTAACCCTGGTGGAGGAGGTGGTGAAAAATCTCTCTGTGGGGAAGGAAAAGCTTCCTCCTCCATTTCTATGACTTGCTTGATGACCTCTGAAACTTGAACAGGGGCTCTGCCCTTTCTCTTCCTACTGGTCCCTGCTTTAACAACACTGGTGGGTGATAAAGGACTTGCAATCTGCGGTGGAGGAGAAGATGCTATATCCAACTTAAAGTGAGAAGCAACAACAAAATGTTCCCATGAAATCTCTTTCTTACCCAATTCCTCAGAGACTAGCATTCTGATCAATCTAGAGTGGAAGATGCTAGTATCCACATCCTTAGACTTGGATTGAAACCTGTCTTACCTATGCTCCTTAATAAGTAGTAGGGAATATTCATTTCAACTTTACCAGTAAAATGCAGCAAAAACCTTATATGGTACTGGTACAATGTGTTAAACCTCCCTTCACATGTAAAATATCTTTGGATGATCTTCAATATCCTGTCAAACTGTTCAATCAATCGATTCCTTGGCACACCTTTAGACAAATCATTGTCTTGATGTTCAGGCTTAAGGAGATCTTTGGCATAGGCTGAACTCAAAGCCACGGCTTTAAACCACTTTTCACCTGTAATAGGGATTCCTGTTACAACTGAAATAGAGGCCTCTGTCACCTCAAATTCTAAATCCCCAACCTTGGTTCTCCTACCATCAATCCCCAACCATCAAAATGTAGTGCAAACTGTCTTGTCACCTCTAGATGGCCTCTTTGCATATTCTAGCAGAAAGAGAGGCATCCCACTCTTTGAAAAACCTCTCTTGCCATGGGCTCTGTATAAAAAAGATGCATATCCACAGGTTCTGTTCTAACCACCTTGCCCCCTTTGTGTGTCTTCTTCATCTGAGGAGACTCCATGGCTTAGAATGAGAGCTTATTAAGGATTATGGGGTAGTAATAACCAGGAGAACTTAAACTCAGGGTTCATATGTACAAGGATGACCTTTTAAAACAAACTGGTGTTAGTAAGCCAAGTTTTGACTGTGGAATCCCACCCTTAGATTTGTGCAGGTATTGAGAGTTTAGACAATGAGGGGGTAATTCATAATTGGCCCTTTCTATCTAGGTAAAAACACTTAACTCAAAATGAAAGGAATCAGGGAGACACAGAGGGGTTAAGCAACGCCTCTGGGTAGCACGATGCGTATGCTAAGGATAGACTATTTAGATGCTTGCAACATCAATAGCTATGGCGAGCATATATAATCAGACTTTGATACAAGCAAATGAAGTTCACAGGTTTGAAAAGGGAGGAGACAAGGATATGATGCGAAGGTGATTCCCTTATAACTGTGCAAGCCCGATAAACCAAACTATGAGCGCTAATTCTTTGTGAAAATTAATGTGCAGATGAGGCAATACGGGATACCTGTAGAGTAAACACCTGTTTGAAGATTCAATGAAATCTCAGGATGAAGTCACGAACATTTTGGCCCTCGAATCTACCTCAACATCAGATTTGGCCGCATCGCTGTCGCCTGGTCAGAACTGTGATTTTGAGCAGCGCAACATTCTTGAATTTTCAAATCACAAATCATTATCAGGGCTCATAAATATGAGATCTTGAAGGTATCTTTAACCAACTCCTGGCACTGAAAACAAGGAACATGACATCAGTCGTGGTAATCATAACTCGTGGTGGAAACATGATGAACGGGAAAGGCACTATAGAACTGCCTGATGAGTGGGCAACGCTCCAATTTAAAAATGATTGGATAGGTAAGCAAGGACAACAAGGAATGCCCACAGGGTCGTGAATGAGGAGAAAGGTGTGTCACATCAGTTTAGTCATGGGAGGGATCGATCCTAGTGACAAATCATGAAGGGGACCAAAATTTAAATCATGAACTAAAATGGTTGTAAGTCCAAAAATCAATTTGAGGATCAAACATGAGTTATGACTCAAAACTTTATTCATCTAAGGGGTCCTAACACACATAAAATTTAAAGGTATGAAACTTAAAAAATTAAAATCTAAGGCTTAAAAAAGGATAAAAACAAACTAAAAACCTAAGGCAATTTAGTGTGATAACATTGGCTCCACAGGGGATGGCATGCCCCCCGCGAGCTGCCAAGAATGAGTAGATTTAGTGCCTTATCCTAGGGCTATGGGGTCAATTATTGAAATAAAAATAAAAATAAAATGATATTTACAATGACATGAAGAGCCACTCAAGGCTCAAGCAAATTACTTTTTCAGGAAATGCCCATTGACATGGCCACCAAAAACCTCTTCATTCTCCATATTCTACAACTTGAAAGTGTTATTAGAGAATACCTCAGAGATTTTGAAAGGACCGATCCATAAAGCTTCAAATTTATCGAGCTTGCCTTTATCTTGCTTCGGTGCATCCCACTTGAGCACCAGATCGCCCAGTTGAAAATCCTCTTTGTTCACTTTCTTGTTGAATGCTTGCTTTATCTTCAGTTGATGATCATATGCTTTTCTACAAGCTGCTCCTGAGTCTGTTGCACTTCAACCAATTGTTGAATCCTTCTGATCGTATGATCGGGCTCCCCTTGGTAATCTTGGAAGAATTTTTCCACAGGTAAGGCAAGCTGAGAGGGAAAAATGGCCTCAACTCCATACACTAGCTAGAAAGGGGAAAGTCCCAGGGACCTTTTTACCGTCACTCTGTCATCCCATAGAGAAAATTTGAGTTTTGAGTCCCATGCCTTTTTGTTATCCTCTAACATCTTTTTAATGATCTTTATAAGGCTTTTGTTTGAGGGTTCCGCAAGCCCACTTCCCTGAGGGTAGTAAGGGGTAGAATGAATCAAAGTGATCCCAAACTATTCACAGAACTGAATCAATGGTTCAGCCTTGAAAGATGCAGCATTATTAGTGACGATTCTGTCAGGACACCCAAACCTTGCCATAATGTCTTCAAGGAAACCAATGATCACTTTGTGGGAAGCATTCCTTGTAGGAATAACTTCAATCCATTTATTAAAGTAATATGAAATAGTCAAGATCCATCTATGTTGACCACTAGAAGCAGGATGAATTTCCCCGATAAAATCTAGGCCCCACTGTTGGAAAGGTCTTGAAGCTTCCACATGCTTTAATGACAAAGACTTAAGACGTTTCTTTCCAGAGAACTTCTGACATTTAGCACAGGCTCTGATCTTATCACAAACATCAGTGAACAAACTAGGCCAGAAGTACCCAGCCCTGAGGATCTTGTATGCCATGGTTCTCCAATAATGATGCCCCCCACATAAACTGTCATGAAAATCAGACATAATCTTTTGGGTTTCTTGGGGGTCTAGGAATCTCAAAAGAACTCCTAATGGATTCTTCCAATACAAAATTTGATCAACAAGGTGTTAGCGTCAGAAGTCACTCCTGGATTGCTTGCAGGAGCTGAGCCTGACACCCATCAGTTTAATGTCACGATTTGTTATAAAGGGGTGATAAAATGGGAGGAAACTCAGAACAATATCGTCTCAACTCTGAAACTAGGTCGGGCATGCATGAGCGAGTGAGGTCTTAGAGAAACTCCAAACAGTGAGTTGTAATAAAGGTGAGCAGGTGGAAGACTTGTATAAGAAGAGTGTAGGGGACTGTTATAAACATCGGGTTCCTAACAGACTGTGAGAGCAGACATCTGAAGGCAAGATCTTCTTACACCCAAACGTAGGAAACCAGAGAAAACAATAATGCAACAATTAATCATTTATCATAACATAACTGTGCTAATTCATACGAAGCATTCGATCATGAGCTCTCTGGCATGAGACGAAACATAGATGGAAAAGGAAAACTGTTTGTCATAAAACAAGAAATCTCAAACACAGATGCATAACCAGGAAACCAGAATGGTTGTTAAAACTTTACAGTCGGGAGCTTTGCTCTACCATTGATAGATACAAAAATGGAGAAAACGCCTACATATACTAAAAACAACAACAAAACCGAGATGTCACATTAAACACATTGCATCTGCATGGCTTCTGACAATATGCGCCTGCAATCTTTGAATAATCGTGCACCAACGACAAACGCAATCGGACTTCTGACAGCTCCATGGGCGAATCGACGTGCCTTTAATTCGTCACCGGACTTTCCCATTATGGCGGAGACGATGTCTAACCACCACCAACCGCTTCAATAACTACTTCCTTGGGATTGAGGATGGTCCAGCCAACTCGGCACCTCGGGGACGTGGACGACCCTTCGTGCTGCCACCTGGATTAGCTGAACGGCCTGATGAATAGAAGTGGAGGCCAGCGTGAAGAATGGGGCGCATGACGGGAATAGTGGTGCCAAAGCTATGAGGGCGAGGCATGAAGAGATGAGGGGGCGAGAGAGGTTACAGGGGAGACACATGGAAAAAGGAGATAAGCGGAGGAGGTAGGAGAGGAGATGTGATGGGCACATTTTAGTGGGAGGATGACGTGGAGGGGAGCGGGACACATGGCAGGTGGTGAGTGGATGATGAGATGGGGAAAGGACCACCTGGACTAAAGAGTGGAGAAGGACAAATGACACACGGCAGCAGGGGAAAGGTGGCTCCGGAAGATGTCATAACGGGGGAAGGGCCCACGTTGGTTAAACATAGAGCAGCTGAGGAGGATGGGATCATGCAAGCACCGTTGATCCCACTTATTTGTATTGAAGAGCTTTGTGACCATCACCGTCATAGCCCTTAGAATAACCACTAAGTCTATGTCAACACATGCTATCCACATTAGATCACGTAGTAGACTATGTTATACAAGATATGGGTGCTCTAAATCATGGACACATGCTCAACACATATTGACATAGTGTTGAGATAGGAGGCATAAGTCCTAAGTGCTAGGATT
>ML817012.1:0-22553 GCA_009831015.1 Picea engelmannii
GACTCCTATTTATACTAAATATGTCTATCAAAAGAAGCATCTAGAGGAAGATCCTTCTAGAAGTGAAAGCTTCTATTAGGTCTTCTTACATTCGACTTATTCTATTTGATTGCAAGGCCTTATTAATATTGACCTTTATTACATCCGAATATATTGTTCTACCTATGTGAGGATTAGGACCCTAACAACATTTCTAATTAATAAATGAATGATCCTATATGGACTTAGAACTAATAATGTGATGAGAGGGATTTAAAGCGATTTCCCTAATAAAATGTCGCCCAACCCAAGAAAATAAAGTCTAGGTCTAAGCGATATTTGTGTTAATATATATATATATATATAAAAATATAAATATAAATAAATAAATAATAATGATAATCATCATTAATCATGTGACGAGAAGGGGGTAAGTAATTCATTTAATTTATAAAAATCTTTTGGAGGATAAAATTTAAAAAGGGAAATAATTGTTTTGTCACTTATGCTAATTAAACTTTATTAATTAAAAAGGAAAAAGGGAAAAAGTTAATTTTCTACACCTGCCAATTTGAGTTTTAAATGAAAAGGGAAAGAGGGAAATTTAAAAGAATTAAGAAACTAGGAAAAAATGGGAAACATAAAAAGAAAGGGGAAACACAAGGAAAAAGCATAAAGTCTGACTTAGTAAGGTATCTAGCATTTAATAACTTTCTAAATTAAACTCAACTAGTAAATTAGTAAGGGGGAAAGTCATTAAAACTTGTAAGGGAATATGGGGACACCTAGGAGCGATTCTAGGAGTTCTTTTAGGTGGGTGAGGGAAATAGGAGTAATTAATTAATTAATGAAATTAATTTATGGTGAAATGAAGGGGATGGGTGACGCATGTACGGGGAGGATTTTATGAATTAAATTGTTGAAAAATAAATTAAATGAGAATTTGGGAAAGTAAAGGACTTCGAAACTCTATATAATGGAGGGAGGAGAAGGGTGTTGGATCTCTTCTATGATGCGTAACGTTACGCTGCAGAATTTTAGACTTGACTGACTTAGCTTGTGGGAGTTGGGAGCAAGGTGAGTTGGGAGCTAGTTTCTCTCTATTTTAGTGTGCATGGACCCTTTGTGTCTCGGGGGGCTAAGGGGGAAGAAGAGTACCCGTAGTGTTGGATGGGAGGTACTGGTGAAGTCTCATCAATCGACAAGCGGGAGCTGCATGGAGCACGCGGGACAACAACTCAGAGAAGGCGACTTGGGCTATGGTACGCTTCCTTTATTTCTGCAGGGTAGACTATTAGTATACTTTACACTTTTAGTTCTATATTTTAATTGGGTAGAGATAATGATAGACCTAGCATTTTAATTGATAACTGAATCTCCCCCATATCCCTAAGCTCCTTGTTGATTGATTCCCTTGGTCTTCAAACCCTGCATGTTGTGACCGTCTTATGGTTTTAGTAATTTTGTGATGAATTTCTCTTTTACTTCGCCATCGTCCCTAGCTCATCAGTCCACGCCTGAGCAGTTGACCAGAAGCCGGATCGACGGTCGTCACTTCAATGTTAATTGATCTATGGATCCTAATGCCCTTATTTTCTATGCATGGATGATGAGTGAAGGATGTGCTTCCCAACTGTCTCTATGTTTTGATGATTATCTCTGCACTTATCCCTGCATCCCACCCACAATTATTTTTCTCTTCCTTGACTGATTAAATGTTGAATGTTTCATTTTGCATTCTTCCTTGTGTATGACTATCACTGCTTATTTGTGTTGTTTCTACGTATTTACTGTGTCTGCGATTGCATATTTGTTGACAGTGAATTCACCCAGCATTCTTGACTGAGTTTTTAAAAAGGAGAATGATTGTGTCTTTATTATTTACCTCTGTGTTTTGGTATTTATTTAACCTCTGCATTTTTGGTTATTTACTTCACCCAACGAATCACCCTTTGAATCCGAGTGTTTTTTTCACCTCTGCGGTTTTACTTACTGTGTGATGGTGTCATCCTTACCCAAGCCATGGTGGAGTTTACACTTGTGTATTGATTGCGATTTTACTTGTATTATGGACGCGTTTTGTGACTGAGTAATAGTTAGTCACAGATCCATTTCTGGAAGGCGATATTGATGTAGTTGACACTGAGGAATAATGGACATAAATGGTTGTGTATATAGCGATTACTCTCTGCGTTTTTTCAACTTGATGACAACGTTTTTAATTTATACAAGACTGTGTTTTTTTATTTTATTTTATTGACAGCGAATCCACTTTATGATTTTCGTGGCCCTTTTTATAGCCAGTATGACTGGAAGCTATTTCGTTTGATAGATGTTTTGTTTGCCTTGATTGATGTTTCGTTGAGAATGTATTTTGATTTGATTAATAGCCATTTCACGGATAACTATTTTGATTTCGTGGCAGCTACTTCGTTGGCCAGCAATTCATTGACAACGTTTTACCTCCTTGTAAAACACCTTTAACTATGCGAATTTACATATATTACTGACTCGGAAAATTATTTACATTAACGCAGCGAATTCACTTGATAACGATTCTATCTACTGCTTGGACAGTGCAACACGAGTTTGATGGAGGAAATCTCCAGCTCTGGCACACGAATTTAATGGCATAGAATTCCCACATCATGCTCATGAAATTAACGGCATAACCGCCCATTTCTGGCTCACGATTTTCTGAGTGTCTCACTTCACCACTGCTGTGTGATTACTGGTGTATAGTTTTTCCCCAGCCAATTCCTGTAGGCTTTCTTTTCAGCGATTTACACAGGTAATTACCAATTCGTATCCAACGATATGGACAGATTGGCCACGATTCTGAATAATTACCTGGTGGTAATGACAACAAATTGCTGTAAGCGCCATATGCGAGGTATGACAGTGTATTTTGTGCTAATTCCTAGCTCTCGATTGTTATTTTCTTAGTGTTAATACCGGGTGAATGCCAGCGTTTTGTTTTTTATATAATTTTGACTGCGAGTTTTTACAGCAATTTGATTTCACACCCACCAAAGTATACAGACAGCAGAATTTTACTTCATGTTTTTATCACCCAACGTTCACCTAGTGTTTTTATCTTAGACAAAGACTTATCTGAAGACAACTACTTCAACGCTCTCAATTTTCGAGAAAGCTTTATCACTTTTCTAGACAACGTTATCATGCTATACACTTCTTTATAACTGCAGTATAATGCCATGCTTATCATCATTTGGCTTCACACGACATTATCTACATATAATAGACAATGATTTATATATAAAGTCAACTAGTTTAATTGTTGTCAATAAATGTTATAAACAATTTATAGACCACGATGTATGATGACAATGATTGTATTTGTGCACGACAATGTTATATGATGACAACAAATCACTATATTTGTTCCCGTCAAGTAGACAAATTATTACATTGGTTCAGTTTAAAGGATAGCAATAGATGGTGGACTTATCACATTATATTATAGACAAGATGTTATAAGTAGTGATTTGATTATATTGGTTTCAGTTAAGGAATGTGATTAGATTTCCTAAATAGCGAATCTTTTGTTTAGGGGACAACGATATTTGGTTTCATTTTAAGAAGACTTGTGTTTATTATTTAAAAGACATGGTTCATACTAGTACCAGTTTAAAGTTAGCGAATTCTTCCTTAGGAAAGTACTTATCTGATATTTTAATTGGAAATAGTGACTTTGAGCTAACTGTTGGGTAATAAATATTTTTTTAATGTCTTGGATGAATTTTGTAGTCTTCAACCTCCCTTGCGTCTGGTTGACGTGGCATTTAGGTGCTTGGGTTAATCGTCATCAGTTGACAGTCAATGCGACCTCCTAGCACGTTGAAAGTTTCTTGCGTTAATGGTATCGATGTGTTAGGTTGCGCCTGGGTGACTGTCAGGCCCATCGCCTGGTGACAGCATGATTCTTGATGAAGGAATCATCACACACATGAGGGACTTATGCGAACGATAACCTTGCCGGAGTTCGAGCTTCCCGATGTAGGCATTGTTCATCGTAATTTATGTTGGCACTTGGTTTTTAACGCCTTAACGTGTTTGGTTTCATGCGCCGTAGAGGTTTCCAATTATTGGTCGTCAGGCCATTGTGTCAGGTTGGTCGATGTCGTCCTTTAGCTCATAGGCGTTTTCCTTCTTGTGTCAGGAAGGTAGTCATTTATATATGTCTTACATTATCACATGTTTCGTCCAGTTGCATGATGTTCTAGTGGTATGAGTTGTGGTTGTTTGTTGCCTGATCTGTGTCCGGGTGTTCGTCGTCAGGTTGATTTGTTCGACTGTGGTCGTTGTTTTCTTCATGCAAAAAAAAAAAAAAATCTTCGTGTTGCGTCATAGGTAGTCGTAACGATGATGTCGTTACAATTCATAAACTAGGAAGAGTTTTACAATTATGTTGGTGTATTCTCATGAATATGGAAGAATTAAAAATGTCTCTATGTGACATATCGTGAAGTTAGAAGAATACATTGAGTATAACAACATGGGTAGTTATGCTATATGGAATGTACTTAGCCACTCATGCTTATGTATAGGCTCATCTAAATTATATTTTCATTTACATTGTCCACCTATGGATTTTAGAGTTCATTTTTGTATGGATATTCTCTAACTATTCAGAGTAGGATCTCTTTCGATTTTAGAGGTCTTTTAAGAGGGAAATTTCATGGTAGGATCTATTGGAAGGGATTTTTCCATTCTTCTTGAGAGAATGCTATCTTCGATTTGAAGGATATTTCCTTAGTAGCCTTTGTGTAAATTCATAGGAATTTGCAGCCTCTCAAACTAATGACTCTAACTTAATTTCATGCTTATTTTCCACTCATATTTGTGATATCTATACCAACTGCTTACCAAATTTAGACTACTATTTTTAATTTATATTGTTGAAGAAATATTTCTCACATATATTGGATTAGGTATTTTACAAAATCTTTCTCTTGGTCAATTTCATCTTTGTGGAGTGAACTTTAGTTGTTGATTGAAAATATCAATTTGATTTACTATTGGTTATTTATGTATATTTTCATTCGGATGAGTCCATGAAGAAGCGTAAAATATTTTAGTGAAATGTGGTTATGCAAATTTGACATGTTACATTATTTTTAAATTGAATCCCATAAAGCTCAGATAATATCCTTGTTAACTTTGATGTGCATTTTTTTCTTTTTTTTAGGGAATTGTGTCAAATTTGCATTTAATTAAATGCTTCTCCTACCAAATTTCCAAAAACAATTAAAAAGTGACTTTTGTTCCCATCAACAAATTCAATTTTCAATATATAATTTAAAATATATATATATACAAGCACTATCTACATAGAAATTAGAAAATAAAAAACACTCTTTTAAAGAGAAGACATCCATGGGGATCGCAAATATTTTTTATAATTTTGTGATTGTGTAGATTTTATTCTATTGATTTTTCTCGAAGCATGCCTTTGGAAGTGTATAATTGTTTTTAAGTATAACTTTTAAAATAAATAAATGAAAAATAGAATATGCAATCAAAACTATGAAAATGATATATCATTGGATAGAGGATTCACTAATGAATCTACTGTTAGTAACTCCATCATATGATATGAAAGATATGAAGGTGTTTCACCCCTTAGAATTTGTAGTGATAGAAAATCTTGTAGTAAGTGGGTTGTATTTCTATATTTCAAACCCTTGGTCAGTGATTTAGATTTATCAAGGCTTTTTGTAAAGCTCAATCAAGAGCTTAACAAGGATTTTCAAAATATCTTAATTAAGGGTTAATTAAACCTTCGATCGAGTTCCTTGTGGGTTTATTCTAAAGGCTTTCAGAACTAATTAAAATGGGACCTGAATCGAGCTTTGTATCACAATCGAGGGTTTACTTAACACAACAATCATGATTTACAACTCTATTTAGGGTTTAATTAACCCAATATAAAAACTCTATCGAAAGTTTTTAGCATCCATCAAGAAAAGTCAATTGAGGTCTTAATAACTTAATTGAGCACCTAAAATTATCTTGATTGAGGATATGAAAACCACTATTTTCATGCTTTCCTTGCCAATTTTTTTTTTATTGAGCTTCATGTATTCACCCATTTAGATATTCATAATTTGGTGTATTTCATCCATGCAATTGATAGACCTTTTATTTCTCCTCTATACATGTTTTTTATATARGTAATCAAGATGATAAATGTCTCTATAAAATGTAGGATGGGGTAGCTAAATCCATTGGTGATTGTGAGAATGAAGTAGCCAAATCTGGYGGGGATGGTGATGATGAGGGGGATAATTCTAATGATGATGGAAAGGATGGAGAGGAGTGTGTACACAATTTTCTAGTCATGTTTTGTTAAGGGAACAMTTTTGTGGGATTTCATGAGCTAAATATTATTACAAATGCCTTCRTGCATGTGTGCGGATTTAGTCAAATGTTATGAGGTATCCCACCTCTTGAACCACACCAAATTGGTTTAGTGATAACATGAGAGGTCTAGTGTATATGGATGTGACATGGAACATAAGGGTTTGTTATGTCCACTTTCTTTGTGGGTTTTATGGTTTTATAATGCACATAAATATAAATTATTTGAGGTAGTATGTCTCAATTTTTATTTAGAATATATGGTGCATAAAAAAAAATAATGGTTGGATGTGTTATCATTTATACAATGTTTCATCTAATTATAGATGAGTACATGGAAGTGTTATTTAGTTTTTTTTATTATGTATAAATTCACCAATTTGGAATAATTACTAATTATTTGTCCTATTTGTGTTAAGTTATTATTATTTTTAAAATTGATTGAAGAACTAAGAGGGTCTTGGTGGGTTTTTTGATAAGGCAATATGACCCCAGGGTGGCTAAAGTATCCTCCCTATGGTTGGGTTGGTGTCTAAGAAAATTTGAAACCTAAAGTAGGAAAGGAAGTTCATAACCTAACCTAATTTTATAGCGAGACAACCTTAAATTCAACTCCTTGATAATTATGTTAAAGTAGAAATATTAATAAAATACTCTATTCAAACATGATTAAATTGATTGAAAAACTAAGATGGCCTTGGTGGGTTGTTTAATAAGACAATATCGCCAACCATAAATTCAACTCCTTGATAATTATGCTAAAGTAGAAATATTAAAAAACAAAATTGTGGAAGCATGATTATCTCTCCTCTAGGAATTTCCCTAAATATAGGAATACTTATAGTGGTCATCTGTGTCACTTGGTTTGTGTGGGTGTTTAAATTTTTTGATAGTGAATTTTGGAAAATAATTCCTAGTACATAAAAATGTCATACCCCATATTATTATTATTGAAATAAATAAATAATAGTAATAATAATATATGATGATCCAAATTATTATAAATCTAAATACATACATTAAATAACATAACTTGCAAACCTAGATCTGATAAAAATAGAGAT
The DNA here is from genome assembly GCA_009831015.1 of Picea engelmannii. Classification (NCBI taxonomy): domain Eukaryota; kingdom Viridiplantae; phylum Streptophyta; class Pinopsida; order Pinales; family Pinaceae; genus Picea; species Picea engelmannii. Next base: position 7,428 of record ML817012.1, read on the forward strand.
AGATTCAATTTAATAAATTACATCAAGGAGTATGTGGTGAGTATCTTACTTGAAAGACGATGGACTCCACTTACGTGTGGCACCCAATCCTTGATCTCACATGCTACAACAGAGTGTGGGGGATGAATTTCCTCACAATCAACCCCTCAGCCATCATGACTAATAACCTTAAAGCCCTCAATCAACTACTATGCGAGCTCTTCTTAGCCTTTTCCTAAGATTGCTTAAGAAAAAATGAGATATCATTTTATCTCTCTTCTTTTTCCTTATATATAATCCAAGGTAAAGAACATGATCCTTAATATCCATTATTTAATTCATTTTTAAATTTTAGTGTTTTCCATAAGTTACCATTAATCATTTTACGATTTTTATTACCATAAATATTTATTTAAGTATCTATTATTATCCTTTTTGGATAATTATTATACTTCCTTATTATTTATTTATTTATTAATAATATGGGGATGATCACTTTAGGATAATTATTATACTTAATTATCATTATGATTATTATTTATTTAATTAATAATAATATGGGGCATGCCATACTCCTTCTCTTCAAGGAGCTTCATCCTGAACTTAACATTGATTATGTGGTTATAGGTTTTTATTTAGTTCACCAAATCCCCCACAACACCCTTTGTTATCTTACGTATCATCCTCAACGCCCTATATTGAACTAGTATAAATCCACCCAAGTGATCATAGAAAGAATCAAAATTCCACATCACAACATCGAGGAAGCATAAGTAATATCTATCTTTTCTTCCCGACTTTTGGAACTAGGATTAAAGCCTACCAATCTATCCAGATAACCAAGACAAAAGACCTCATATGCCCAAACAAGCATATAGATCATTACTCACTTACATTAGACATGTCAATAGGATGACCTAAACTCATTTAATAACTATGAGGTACAATTGGAGGCATCAAAGTCCAATCCCACGACACCACTGGAGAGAAACACTCGAACCATTCTTCAGGACTTCAAAATTACAACTACAATACAAGGAATAAGTATTATTGGAATAAATAGTTTATCGAGTTTTCCCCATCCTATAACATGTTATTTGTAATATTCTCATTCATGGTTATGGGCTCCCATGATATCATCAAATAAACCGACCCTTTTGTCCAACCAATGTATAACCTGACAATTACCACCTCATAACATGCAACCAAAGAATTAGTTATAATGTTAACATCTCAAAGAAATAATCCACATGCTAACACTTGTATGTTATCATGAGAATACATCATAATTTTCAAATAATCCACATGCTAACACTTGAATTTTATCATGATAATACAACATCATTTCCATCACCACATGCTCATGCATGTCATCGTAAAACATATTAGCATAAAGAATTACATGCAATTCCATGATGTCATCATTTCACGAGATAAGAAATATAACCTCAACATATATTTATCAAAGACATAGACTTTGATTAACATGATTAGATGGAATCACATAACATCACATATAAATACCATAGTATTTTAAGATATCCTAACATCATGAACACATATTAAATTGAAAGAAATAAAACATCATGGACATTCTATCATGGTTCATCAAGAAAATCAATCCCTTAGCTTGCAATATGAGGAATACAACTATCAAATCTAATGAAAAAATCCATCTAGCTTATGGATATTCTTATTTGAGTTTGTTATGATGGGTTGATTAATTTACACTAGACTCCTAAGTTCTCATCAAGATACTGATTGTTCTCTTCTTTGAACAAGAAGGTTGGGATATTATGGAATCTATATACTCACCCTATTAGATGCAAAATTTCCCATTTAATCCATTTCATTTTTCCTTGAGCAAGTGAAAATTTAATTAGTTTATGTGCATCAAGTCACTCAACCATGCAAAGACTCCTCCTAGAAATTTTCACCATTCAAACAATCACATGCCTAAATCTTGTATCCATCTATAAATTCTTACAAAAAAATAACCCAGGTAAATAGAAAATGTTAGAAACAATACATAGGAATCTCAAATAGAGGCAACAATAATGTGCCATGTACTTCAGAGAATAACACAATAAAAAATGGCTATGATTGAGGGAATTTGTGTTTGCAGGCTGGTAGAAACTAATCTCCTGTTGGCCATTGTACGAGGCCTATGCTTAAGAGTCACGCAAGAAAGCAGGGCCCACATTGTATATATATTATTTACTCAACATTTTAAAATTTATGTGGAGCAACTTGTCAACACCACGTTAAACGCAGAAGGAATTACATATCTTACTTAAACTAAATTGTAAAAATAACCTCTAGACAAAAAAATAAGAAAAGTCAATATAAAATATATAAATAGGAATGGATGAAACATATGTCATATAAGCTTGTCTCTTAGGATCACAAAACATGCCTTCCAATATCCTTTAACAATTCCTACCATAATTTGGGCCTGGGAAACCCTCACATCAAAATCCAGGAAAGGGCGGCCCCAACCAACAAAAAAAAGGACAAAGAAAGGACAAATAACCTCAGGTCAACCAGTCCAGGCTGCAAGTAAAGAAGGAAACCAGAAAGACAAAGAAAGATACCGGGAAGTGGTGTAACTTCCATAAGATCCCCTGACATAACACTGTTTATTTCTACTCGAAGAAGTCGATGGTGGCTGAGGTGAAAGCCTCTGAATCAGATGTGCATTATGACTTTGAGTCAGAACCAGAAAGGGGGAGACAGATCATAGACACAGAACCCAGTGCTACCATTGCTACCACCAAGCTCAAGCCTGGTGAACCAAATGATCCAAAGGAAGGAGATCACATTTTTCATTTACAAATGTGGGTGAAGGGTACCCCACTACACTTCATCGTTGATAGTGATAGGCAGAAGAACCTCATCTCAATATAGGTTTTCAAGCGAATCTCCCTGCCGACAATGTCGCACCCACAACCCTACACCATCGAATGCCTCCGCCAAGGAAGAAACATCTGTGTCAACCAACAATGTTTCATTTCATATGACATCAAGACCTTCAAAAACGAGGTATTGTGTGATTTTTCCCCTCTCGAAGTTTTTAATGTTATTTTGGGCCAACTATATTTATGGAAATGTCATGTTGTATATGAGTCTAGGTCTCACAGTGTTATTATTACTTTGAACAAGAAATTGTGCAGGATACCCAAGGAAGTCCCACCTAATGCTATTTCCTTGATCTCTGCCAAGTAATGCAGAAACGTCATCTCTCAGATGGGGAAGTTTGTCTTCTTCATGATTCTCTCTCAGAATGAGAAAAAGATCACAGCCACATCCAGGGTATCCACGTCTAACCTCTCCACACAACATAAGTAAGTGGATAAGGTTGTGGAAGAATACTCACATATCTTCTCCTCAGATATCGGGGTACCTCTGCACTGTTAGGTCAAGCACCCCATCGATCTGACCCCTGACGCACTGCTTCCCAATGGGCCATTCTATCGTTGCACTCTGTTAAAGAATGAGGAGATCAAGTGGAATATCCAAGAAATTATCCATAAGGGACACATCCTTCCTAGATCATCACCTTGTAGGAGCCCAATCATGATGGTACAGAAGAAAGATGGAACTTGATGACTTTGCATTGATTATCGGGCCCTGAATAAAATCACAGTCGTAAACTGATACCTGATTCCCCAAATTGAAGACCTCCTGGATCATCTCACGGGGGCCAAATACCTCAGTAAGATTGATCTGAAATCTGGCTACAACCAAGTCCCAATAAAACATACATATGTATGGAAGACCGCCTTCAAGTCAAAGGAAGGTATTTTTGAATGGTTGGTCATGCCCTTTGGTTTGAAAAATTATCCAGCCACTTTCATGAGGATGACGGACGATAGCCTACGACCATTCAAAAATAATTTTGTAGTGGTGTATCTAGATGACATCCTTATTTACAACAATACATGGGCATAACACTTGCAACATATTCAATAGGTTCTGCACACCCTATGACAACACCAACTCTACGACAACTTGGAAAAATGATCCTTCGACATGGAAAAAATTCATTACCTGAGCTACATCATTGATAAGCATGGTGTACATGTGGATCCATCCAAAATACAAGTCATTCGTGACTAACCATCCCCAACCACACTCACTGAGCTTCAGATTTTCTTGGGCCTTGCCAATTTCTACCACAGGTTCATGTTGGGATTCTCCCATATTTCATGGGCCCTCAGCCAAGTAACCAGGGGTGGTGGTAAGGTGAAATTTGTGTGGGTTCAATCCCAACAATAAGAATTATATGATTTGAAGCAACGCTTGTGCTCAAACCCAATACTTTCACTACCGGACCTGCAAAAACCCTTTGATATCGAGAAAAATACTTCATACTATGTTGTGGGAACCATTCTCGCTTAGCATGACCACCCCATGGCCTATCATAGTGAGACACTATCAGATGTTGTTTCTAAGTACCCTTATTACGACAAAGAAATGTACTCCATTGTGCAAGACTACCGCTAGTGGAGACATTAAATTATTGGGAAGGAGACAATCATCCACACTGATCATAAGCCACTGAAATTTATGCAGACACAAGGAAAGTTATAGAATGACCTCCATTAGAAGTGGTCCACGTTATTGAAAAAATTTCACCTCAACGTCAAGTATAAAATGGGAAGAACCAACCACGTCATTGATTGCCTCAACAAACTGCCAGTCGTGAGACTCACCATGGTGCTAGACTCTTGCGGCCATGAGACCTTTGGATGGCGCCAAATGTATGAGACAAACTCAAACTTCACCACCACCTACCAAATATTGGGCGTAAACGCAATAGTCGCTAATTTCCATCTTCAGGATGGGTTGTTGTGTCGTCTAGGCCATATCTGCATTCCATCAAGCGAGCAAGTGAATCTAATATGAGAATCCCACTACATTCGGCTGGAAAGACACTTCAGCATAGAAATGAAAGTGGAAATGGTGAAGAAAAATTTCTGCTAGCTGAAGCTTCGACATGAGGTCAACAAGTATATTAGGCCCCTCACTACTTGTGCGATTGCAAAACCAACCACTAAGAAACAGGGCATGTACACCCCTCTGCCTACTCCTGAAAAGCCATGGGAATCCATCTCAATGGACTACATGTTGGGCCTCTCATCCACCAAGCAGGGAAATGACTTTTTTTTTGTGGTTGTGGATCGTTTTTCTAAGATGGTGATTCTGGCTGCCTGCAAGAAGAGCATAACAGTAGAGGCCACTGCCAAGCTATTCTTTGAATGATTATGGGTACATTTTTTAATCCCACAAACCATTTTCTCAGATCGAGAAATTCAATTTCTCAACACATTCTGGTGAATTCTCTTGTCATTGTTGGACACCAAGCTCACGAAATCCACGACCTTCCTCCCCCAGAAAAATGGCCAAACCAAGGTCATAAATCGAATGATCATGCATATCCTATGCATTTATAATTTGAAGAACCCTCTAACATGGTATGATAGTCTCCCCTATGTTCAACATAGCTACAACTGAGCCCTGCATAGCTCAACTGACCATAGCCCCTTTCAGGTGGGGTTGGGATTCCAACCATGGGGTCCCATAGATGTTGCACTACCCCTTACGGTCACCTCGACCGAATCGTCTCCTGCTCCAACTGAAGTTGAAAAATCCACCTGGTTCATTGAGCAGATCCATCACATCCACCAACAGGTTCATGATATCCTACAAAAGTTCAATGACAAGTACAAGCAGTGCCATGATCAACACCAGGTGCCACATAAGTTTCAGGTGGGCGACAAAGTTTGGTTGCACTTGTAGAAAAAGCACCTTAGAGGACCCCATCAAAAATTTCTCCCACTCTTTTATGGGTTGTACACCATCACCAAGGTTGTGGGTTATAATTCTTTTGAGCTCGACATTCCTCCTTTCCTTGTCTTGCACCCAGTGTTCAACGTGGATATCCTTCAACCATATTTCCCACCATTATTGGACACCTCAGAGATAGAATAACAACTAACACCAACATAAATCAATGTCAAATGCATACAATAGGAATAAAATGATCATATTGTGGACAAACAGATCAAGGGCACTCGCCAGCAAAGGAGCCAACTTTATCGAGTTGTCAAAGTAGGGAAACTTCTGCACCAAGGCAAGTGGCTCACTCAGGACCAAATTCAACAGAAATTTCCTCATATGATGGGGGAAATCAACGCAATGGATACCATTGCTTCCTAATGGGGGAGGATTGATCCATATGGATGTTGGTGGCCTTCCACCTATTCCAACTGGCTCATTTTGGCAGTTTTCCAGTTTGGCAGTGTTTTCCCTAGTTTTCGAGTTCGTGACTTGTGGGGCCGTTTTGAGGTCTTAAACAAAATTTTTTTGGGCTCGCCGCAGTCAAAATGACCTTTAATGCATAGTATCAAAATTTGTATTCCTCAAATATACCTTTACAATAGGCTATCGTGCACCTAAAACGAAGATCATATGCAAATGTTACGACCCTTGGAAGTTGATGTACTAGCTTACCCAAATAGGGCCCACATGACTTTTGGCTCTTCATCTCCTAGGGTTAGGTTTTTTTGAATGTCTAGGGTTTTTTAAATTCCTATTTATTGTAAAAAGGCCTTCATAGCCTCATTGTAATCATATTCTTGTGAATGAGAGAAACTGTCACATCTCTTCTCAAAGTAAGATTCCACCATTCTAGCAAGCTTGTTTCTGCTCCATTTTATAGTTTCATCTTATTTCCTTATTGAATAGAAACCAATTTTACTGTATATCTGTTATTTTGTGTTAATCATCTTTTGATAATAATCCATATTCATTTCATTCTACAAATATATTATGGATCAACTTGCTGATGCAATCCTTCTACACTCCCGGTGTTGTGCAACCTCTCAGTCAAGGATCGATAGACTTCTAGAGCTGAATTAGCTCACAGGTCCATGTTGAGCCTTCACAATTTTCCCCATAGGTCAAAGTCCTAAAATTTGGGCACAAAATCTTCTTTTTAGGGAATTTCAGAACACCCACCATGTCCTCCATGTGACCTTGATTGAAAACCATGGGATTAAACTACCGCCCTTCCTCGCTTTGGGACTTCAGGATTCAGGCGTTATTGACACACTTGACCCCATATCCACCGAACTCTTAACTCGTGAACACACGTGGAAAAGATCTATAGTTCACACTCCTCTCACAGCCAACGACTATGATCTATTTCGAGACTTCGACATTTGGCAGTTTCGAATGATCCAAATCCTTTTCTCCCCAAAATTCTTCGTACCCATAGTTATAGATCAAGCGCCATGCGTCCTTTTCCAACAGATGGTTTCTATGGACTTAGACACTTCGAGACTTTTGTCCTTCGAGAATTTACCCCTCGTTTTCTCCCAAAGTTCTCTCTCTCTGAAGTGATGGAGATGATACCACGTGTCTATGCAATCAAAGGCTAAGGTTTTAGCTTCTTACCTCATCGGTGCTTTAGACGACTTCCACTCAATTCACTGCTTTCTCCTTGCTCCCTTCTTCGAAGTCCGCGATCTAGTGACGCATTTCTTTCTCAAATCGATGGTGACGATTTACTTCGGCAATTCAGGCTTCAAGAGTTTTGATTTCATCAATCTTGAGTTCCTCAGGAGTTCTCTTCTCCCGAAGTACACGGATCTTTTCCGTGTTTCCTTCCTGGATCTAACGGTCCATATTTGTTCTCTCTCTCTCTTCTGGAACATTGGGTGACTTTTGTTCAACAACCTCTCCTCGCCATTCTTTCAGGGTATCCAACTTCCATATCTCTAGATCTATTGACACATGTTTGTTGCAACTCAACGGTCACGATGAACTCCGGTTCTTCGAGCTTCGGGAGTTATTTCTTCCTCTGAAGTATCATATCTGTCGACACGTGTCCTTCAAGGCGAATGAACTAGATCTATTTTAGCACTTCAAAACTTCGGCAGTTCGAGCTTCACGCCACTGCTCACTAAACTTACCCTCTAAAGTGATCCTCATTCGAGGTAACCAATATTTTGTCATGCGTCCTATTTACCCAATGGTCAGGATTCTCTCTGATCTTCGGACTTCAATGAATTTTGATCCTGCACTACCCATTCTTCCGGATAGTTTCTTCTTCGAAATGAATGATACGCTGACACGTATCCTCTTTTGGATCTACAATCCATATGGAATTCACATTTTGTAACTTTAGACTTAGATATTTCTTCAAAATAAATTCTTCTACTTGCTCCTTGCACTTCACAGTCATGATCTCTTTGACACTTAGTTGACTCTTGACCCTGTGCACTCCTTACACCACTTGGTCTAAAGTTTCGGTTATCCCTCCTGAGATTCCTTGAGTCAAATATAGACTCTGTCAACGCACACCTTGTGAACAATATGCACTCCTTGCATCCGACCTCTCAGAAGAGAAATACTTGAAACTTTATTAACTCTTCATAAGTCCATATACTCAACTATGAGAAACATACAAAAGCATAATGAAATAAACACACAGAGAATATATCATTCATTCAAATACACAATGAAATGAACATTGTCTAAGCTGTTGGAACAATTTCTGTCTGTTCTATTCATTCATGAAGTATTTACATAAAAATAACACAATTCTTCACTGTCTTCAGACTCTCTATTTCTAATTGCTACTTATAACTTTTCATCCTCTATATTCGCACTATATTCTGTCTTACAACTCAATACTAAAAACCTGTCTAAGGAGTGGCTTCTCGAGCTCTTCTTTCTCCTATCTGAATTTTATCCCATCATCATTCTAGCGGTTACCTACTTAGTCCTATTACAATAAATATGATTTATTATCAGATAAGAGATGACACTCTACATATGTAACACCTTACAATCATGTAAGAATTTACAACATCTTTCCATTCTCAGGAGGTGACCCTATTTTACAATAAAGTATTTAAAAATGATATTTCCAAAATATCTCAACAACTCGCTTTGCTTCTGTTAAATGTTGATTTGAAATTTTTGTATGTTGAGGTGTCAAATTCTTCCTACTCTCTTGGAATATTTGGATTTGATGGCTATGCTCCTACATCACATGCCCTCTTCAAGGTACCGGGTTCCTTCTTAGGGACCTCAAGATTTCAATGATTCTCGGTGTAGCATCCAGTGACAGATTGGCATCCGTGGTAAATGAAAATCATGTCACCACGAAGAGAGACATCTACAGAGGATTTTGTATCCACTGTCACAACACCAATTGAGTATTTAACAATGGATCTCTAGGAGCTACTCTTTCTGCAACAACGAAGATCTCGAACACCCATGTATCTCGATACATGTTTCCAATTACCTAAGTTGGTGGGCCAAAGGAATGGCAAGAATATCAACTCTTGGATTCACAGTATTTCCACATACTTCTGTACATGTCTTGAGATAACATAATACATGAAGCTTCATATCATTTCTTTGCAACTCAAGGTAATTTTGCAAGACATTGTGGGACACTTAACTCTAGAATTATTCATGGGCCATGGACATAGGTGACCTGATCGAGACACAGACACCACACATTACGACGTGGGAGGGATTTTTCCAGGCACTCAGAGACCACTTCTATCCCCAAGATATCGAAAAAACCTCCTTTCCAAATGGTCGCAACTCTAAAAAATCATCCATCAATCAGTACAAAGATACATATATGTCTTCTTCAAGTTGCACATCGATCTACAAATTTATGATTCAAAAGAGGTATTTATTGTCAAATTTAATTTTTGTTTATTAACAATTTTTCATCGTGAAGTAGATTTGTTTGAGTCTCCTTCCTTGGACAAGACCTTTCTTTGGGCCTTGGCCATGGATCGTAAAGTAGCTCCTCAAATATGCTATTCCCCAACCCTATATGGTCCTTCTACTACTAGTCCTTCGCATACTGATCATTCCCTGCTTTCCCCTGCGTCCCCATCCACACCCATAAATGTGTCATGGTGTACCTTTTATAATACCAACTCACATGCATTTGTAGACTATCGGGCACTTAAGAACATTCGCACAAAACAAACTCTATTTGCAGAGGTCACTCAACCAAATTCCCCTAACCATCCTAAAGTAGTCTCTCTCGATAATCCTACCGAAGTGGACCCTTCTATAATATTGATGACCACTAATGAATTCAGCATCTATAATATACACATGTTTACCCATAATTTTTAGATCAAGCGTGAGTTGGCTACTCTCATATTGTACAATGGAAGCCAATATAACCTCATGGCCTAGAACTTTGTGACATGCATGAACCTCCCCACCACTCTGCACCCGACCCCATACCAGCTCAGTTGGGTACAAAAGGAATGCCATTGTCTCACTATATCCTAACGATGTGTGGTTACCTTTGCGATTGGCCCTTTCTAGGATACTTTGGTGTGTGATGTCTCTCCTCTTGATTGTGTTGATTTATTACTTGGAATTCCCTACCAATAATCCTGACACACTATCTATCATGCTAAATATCATTAATACCACTTGCAACATGCGGGGAACACCTATGTTCTTACTTTTTCTTCTCCTAAATCTACTAAGTCTATTCCTGACCACATGGTAGTTAATTAAGCTAGTCTAAACCAATGCGTCTCTTTGTGCTTAATTCTCCCCCATTAATGTAGACAACTAGAATAACCCTGTACCTTTTCCCATGGATCCCCTACTCCAAGAATTTTCATATGTCTTCACACAACCCATGGAACTTCCCCCGTCTCACTCTATTGAGCTCACACTTGATATAATTCTTGGTGCTTCTTTTCCCAACACCCTATCCTATCACATCACTCCCTGAGAGATTTTTGAGATGGAACACCCAATTGGAAAACATTTGAACTTAGGCCATATTCCACCTTCATTATCTCCATGTGCATCACCTTCCTTTTTTATACCAAACAAATATGTTTCAGAATGGCACCTAGTGACTCACTACCATGCCCTTAATAAAGCTAATGTTTAAAACCACTACCTCCTACCCTAGATTGAGGAATTGTTGGACCACTTACAAGGGGATTATTGATTCACACATATGTATTTGAAAATTGTCTACCATCAAATTCACATGAATGCAACAAGTCATTTGGGTAAATGCATGATCATTTATATTAATTATATCCTCGTCTTCAATAATTCTTCAACTTAACATTTTGAACATGTCCACAACATCCTCAAGCTATTGTCGGAACAAACACTTTAGGTAAATAAATCTTATTCCTGAGACACATTAGTTCCACATTTGGGACTCATAATGGACACAGTACGGGGTCGACCAGATCCATCTCAGGTACATGTTTTGGCACAATTGCCAGTGCACTCTAATTCCCATGATATCAATATTTTATTGTGAAACGTTCGACACCACTTTGCTTATATTCCTCTCACATTATACTCTACATAGGTTCTCCATTTTTTGGATAGGAATCAACACTTTGAGATTAGGAAGGATGCATAATAATTTTCCAGTGGGCCAGTACTTAAACAGGGAGGTCATTTGAAGGAATTCCATTCAGAGACCCTTTCACCCTCTGGCTCGACACATCATGTTGGCAACCAACAATTCTGTCAAATTTTATCATAATAAAAATTCATCGCCAAGGGATAAAGTTTTTCTGTAGCTGCCTCCTCCTTACATTTTCAAATGTTTATGTCTTTTGGCTTCAAGGAGATTTATTGGGCTAACTTATTATATGAGTTTTTCATTTAAATTTTATTTTTCTTTGTTTAAATTTCATGACTGCAAGCATAAAATTGAAACAAAAAACTTGGCTTGGGTAATCATTCTACAGTTTTTGATTTCTTATTTTACCAAAGATATTACACCTTAAGGGGACCTACATGTTTATAAGTTTTAAGTTTTATAAGCCTATTGATTAATCCATTGCCACAATTTTATGCATTATGGGATTATCTATGGTTGATTCTATGGTTTTAATATTTAATATCCCTAATCAGGTTGAACCTTGGATTAACATTTGAAACATGCTTCATGCTCTTAACAGTCATATCACTTTCATATCACTTGGTACATGGACTAATGTAATCACAATTACACATCATCCAATTGTCCCGTACATTTAAGTTTTTCATTCATTACTCGAACATGGAGCAGAAAATGGTTGGGGTTTAATCCTCTTTGTGCGTAACGGTTCATGATCCTACCCTTCCTCTGGTTCTCTGTCACTCTAAACTTAAATTATCAAACATGAAAGCCTGGCAAGTTCGTAGGTATCGGGCCGTTTCGGTTTTCACAGACCTCTCCTTATCATTTTTCTATTGGAAGATGAAGCCTCCCTCTCGTGGTATATACTGTTTCTGTGTTATAACACCCATGGCTCCTGTAGTAGTGAAAATCCAAACAACCCTGAGTTTTTACGCATTCATGATTACATAACAAAGTTCAAATCCGAAATTGTAACAAGGACATGTTTTTTCGGGAGGATTTTTGAGCAAATGGTTACCAATTTGGCCAAACCGTTTAAAACCCATTTCGTAAATGGGGTCATTTAACTTCCAAGCGGGGAGATTCTGCAGAAACAAATCTATTTCAGAGGTATGTTTCATTTTATGGATAGCATTTTCTCAAAAAATCTGTTTCATCTGAGTTTTTTCTATTTTCCCCTTTCCTCTCTGTGGATTTGAAGATTTGCAGAAAATGACTGAGTTCTATCACAGACAGAGGATAAAACCTATTATCAAAGACCTGTGTGATGATCCACATGACTACCACACGTCCACTGAACCAAACTTTGTTCCTATGCAAAACCCTCTGGGTAAAAAACAACGATATAATTTCATACCCAGAAAATTGAAAAAGGAGGTAGTGAATGTATTGAAAGAGAAGGTTTCTCTTTCTCCCACTATTGAGCCAATTTGGGGTACTGTTGACAAACCAACTGGTAATAAAAATCCCAAGAAGAAGAAACAGGGTAACTCAAATTTGAGTTTTATAAACAAGAGGATTAAGCAATCTAATAATATGATCATTAAAAAACTCAACAAATACAACTATCATAAATTCAGATGTTTCTTTGTCAAATGGATGAAATAGTAAATAGTTGTTTTTTTTTTATTTGATTCTGTTTTAAAAATAAAATAGATAGATTTTATTTTTTACTATTTTCATGTAGCTTACCTTTTGTAAATATTAGTTTTTATTGTTATCTTAATTCAATTTTGTTTTGTTATTTTCAGGAGAATAATAGTTATGGTGTTATTCACAAGGAGAGACCATCATGGATTATACGTTGTATAGTTTAGTAGGTTTTTTTCTGTTTGATAAAACTATGCCATTATGTAATTAATTTTGAAAAACAAACTCCTACAGGAGTGGTTCCCTGTTGTACTATTTCTGTAATGCAATCTATTTTTTGGGGATTACCCTCTATCTTGCATGATAAGAGGTTGTCAATCCAAGACTAGTTTAAATAATGATTGTTGTTAGTAGTAACGACAACTTTTGCTGGAATACAGTATGGATATGTGATTTTGAGAACTGATATGGGAAAGCTATTCACGATTGGATTTAAACCTGTGTGATGCTTTGTAACATCCCCCAAAATAAATTATTTTTGAATTTTCAGTTCCTTAGGAAATTTATTCCATTTTTGGTAAATTCGAAGTTGGAAAAGTTTTTCCATTTATGGTAATTTCAAATTTTGAATTTGGTTAATTTTAATTAATGATTTTGACTGTTGGGCAGAGATCTGATTTGACCCAACTAACTACTTGACTATGACACTTGTATGAAACAAAATATTTTATAATTATTGCAGGAGGAAAAATGGAACAACCATGTTGAAAATCAACTGACCATGACTCCATGAGTGGGGAACATGTTGGAACTACCTCATGGATGATTGTTACAAGTGGAAAATTAGGAATTTGGTCATTGGCAACCCCTGAAAATCAGGGATTTGGAAAGCTGCGAAAATCCCCAAGGGAGGGAAAAGACCTAGGGAAAAATAAGTTTGTATATATAGCATATGTGAGGAGGCAGGACGTTGCCTAGTATGCGAGGGGGGAAATATTACTGATTGCTTGCTGTTATGAACACTACCTGCTGAGTGTGAGGCAAGGAGAATTTTTTTGAAGTTGAACGACATTGCTAAGGAGGAGCTCCGAGTTAACCCTCATGGATTCATGGTTAGGCTAGGGGGTGAACAGGACAAGTGATTTGGCTGCCCTATTATACAGTTGGGAGGAACGTGGTTGTTCCCTTTGTCTTCTTGTAAATTGGTTCAGATATGTTGACCTACTCCTTCTCTGTTTGAATAATTATATATACTGATGTAATGTATATGTTAATTCTGTATCGAAGTATCTCTATGGATGAAACCTATTCGAATGTTGTCAAACTTAAAACTGACAGAATGGATTAAACGAAGTCTGAGCGAATCATTTATGTTGATTTAATTACGGAACGAGTGTTATTTTTTTTATTCGGTATATTAATTTAAACATATATCTGGTTAAAGATTTGGAAGAGTCCATGTTGTAGATTAGACCATTGTTGTAATATGATAAACTATAGGATCACAACATGAATATCTATTATAGGAACAACGCTATATTTATAACGAATGGACTAATAAATGATTGAGGATCTTCATTTGTGGTAGGAATAGAATGGAAATAACAAATAGAATTACAAGACATTGTATATTAGACATTACAAGAACAAAGTTATTGTATATAAAAAGTATTAAATTAATCAAGCAGATATAAATACGAATTTCTAAGAATTTCTACCTGTCATAAGATCATATGTTGTTAGAGCATTCAAGTTTTTCTTTCAACTGTATAGACTAAAAGGCCCAAATTGGAATGATAAACTACTATAATAAGGGATTCATGAAATATTAAGCAACTATATGAATGCAACTATGGATACATACATACATGGTCCATTCGGAAATCATTACAGTATATGGCATAGAAATGGCTGTACACAATTATAAAGTCTGGCGCCTACATTAGGTAATTGATTTGAAATTTTCTAACAGTTATAGAGACCCACTGTACAATTAAAAGGATGGTTATAAATATAAATATATATATATATATATATATATATATATATAGAGAGAGAGAGAGAGAGAGAGAGAGAGAGAGAGAGAGAGAGAGAGAGAGAGAGAGAGAAATAGT
>ML817012.1:22653-53351 GCA_009831015.1 Picea engelmannii
AACAGGTGCATCTTCATCAAGTGACCACTTTGGAGGCACCTCGCCTTTCAAGGTACAAGTTAATTTTGATATTCCTGTATTTGAAGGACAGATAGATGCAGAAGCCCTAGAAAAATGTTTAACTCTCCTAGAAGGTTATTTCTCTATTCACAATTTTTCGGACAAAGAAACGATAACCTTCGCACTCCTTAAATATATCCCTCATGTCAAACATTTGTGGGAAACTTACTGGGAGCAAAGTTCCACAGAGGAGTCTGGAATATATGGGGCTGAGCCCACTTGGGACTTTTTTGTCAATGCGGTAAAAGAACAATATTACCCTATTGGCAACTATGAGGACCAGTACATGAGATGGACCACACTGCGACAAGAGAGGGGCCAAGCAGTTTCAGAGTTAAACAATACCTTCCATACCTTGCGCACCAAGATGGGTATCAAAGACTCTGAGTGACATTTGGTTCTGAAATACCATGGGGATCTACACAGATACATCCAGACTGAAATGGATTTTCTGGACATCTCATCACTCGGTGTTGCTTATCGATATGCTATTAAAATTGAGCAGAAATTTAAGCACCAGAACAAATGGGAATTCGGGTCTGCAAATTCGCAACAACTAAAGTATGACAAAGACAGACCTAACAAACAGTCTCCTAGAAACCAATCCAAGACACAGGAAAAGAAGGGTCATGGGAAGACAAAGAAGGAGACCAGAAAATGGTGTGATTTCCGCAAAATCCCTTGGCACAACACTGATGAATGTCACTCAAAACAGTCATTGGTGGCCAAGTTCAAAGACAAGGAGCTAAACCATGATTCAGAATCTGATTCTGAAAATACTGGTAAAGGACAGAGCATTGACGGAGACCCCACTGCAATTGTCATGACCACAACAATTCAACCAGAAGAACCAACAGATCCTGAAGAGGGGGAGCACCTTTTTCATCCACAGATGTGGGTGAAGGGGACCCCACTGCATTTTATTGTTCATAGTGGAAGACAGAAAAACCTCATCTCAGTAGAGGTCATCAACAGTTGGGATTGTCGACAACACCACACCCGCAGCCATACAACATCAGGTGGCTTCGGCAAGGACAAGATCTATGTGTCAGCCAACAGTTTCGATTGTCATATGGTATCTTACCCTTCAATGATGAGGTATTATGTGATGCTACCCCACTGGATGTCTGTGATGTTCTCTTGGGCCAACCATATATGTGGAGACGCCATGTTGTTTATGAGTCTTGACCCTGTAGTGTCATTGTTACTTTGGGGGTTCATCTCTACAGAATACCAAAGGTAGTTCCGACTACTGTTCCACCTAAAAAGTTCCGCAAGGTAGTATCTCATACTGCAAAATTTAGGTTCTTCACAATCTGTTCAAAAGGAGAACAAAAGAACATTGCAACCACTACAGCCTTGCCGCAAGCACCTTATATCCAACAGAAGTAGGTCAACAAGGTTGAAGCAAAGTGCAAATATTCCTTCTGCACATCGTCCTCTCATGCATCTCGACTTGTTGAACATCCTTAACCTCAATAGGTTCGTGACAGATTTCCACAAGCTGAGCAACGCGACCTCTCTAGTAAGACAGGCAGCTCACCAAGATGCAGATTCAACAAATGCTTTTCCCTCTCCCCCTGGAACTCAATGCAATGGAGACCATTGCTTCCTAAGGATGGAGGATTGATCAAGGTGGATATCGATGGCCACCCACCTTTTCCAAAGGGCTCAAAATAGTTTTCTGACAATTTTGGCAGTTTACTATTTTTAGCAGGTTTTAACTTCTGCGGCCATTTTGAGGGCCCAAATGAAGATTTTTATATATCGAGGTTCTCAATGATAGCCAAAGGCATGATTGATCCCCCAAAATGAATCTCCTCGATGATACCTTTCCAACGCGCTATCACACGCCTAAAACAGAGATCGTATGCAAAAGTTACGATCCCGGGAAGTTGATGTACTCACTTACCCAAACGGGGCCCACATGAATTTTGGTGTTTCATCTCCTAGGGTTAGGTTTTTGGGATGTCTAGGGTTTTTGGCATTCCTTCTTATTGTAAAAAGGCCTTCATAGCCTCATTGTAATCATCTTCTTGTGAATGCGAGTAGCCGTCACATCTCTTCTCAGAGATAAGCTGCCACCATTCTAGAGAGTATTTCACTCTGTATTTTTACAGTCTTTGTACATTTCTTTCATTAATAGAAATCGTGTATTACTGTATATCTGTGTTTATGGTTGCATCTCTGATACATTTCTTTTATATTATTAAATATCTGCGATATCTCTGTGCATTTCTTTATTATATCTTTGATCTCATTTCGTGCCGAAAATAATCTGGATCAACTACCTGATGGGTACCCTCGCAAAGAAAAGGGGCCCATCATCAGTGAGAAGCACCAATAAATAACTCAAGGGAAATATTACAAGGAATAATACACGAATGATGATCACAAAGAGATACATAAATCACATTTAAAACATAAAACCAATATTAAAATATAAGTATAAATATTTGGACGCCTCAGATCAACACACATCACCAATAATCTGTCTAATACCATCTGTGAATTAGTTTAGTTAAGGAAAAGAGAATACATGATCAACACTGTGCCGAAAAACACCAGAAACATATGACCTTGGTATTACGTTCGGATTTTAGGTAAATGGACACAAAAGAATGAATCCTGATTGTTCTTATTATACGACGTAGGGTAGAAAAAAATTGATTTAGGGTTAACCCGAATCTTAATTTTGTTATCTTGACGACCCTTTTTTTAATCATTTCAGAGTTAAGAAAAAACCTGGTTATAGTCAAGGGAGAAAACTCGAAGTTGGGAGAGCAACATGAAATAACAACCTTCTATACAGCCGAAAGGCCTGATGTTCACTTAAGAAAAGAAGAACCCAGATATAAAACTCCTTTACACACAGACAACTGGGGGACTAGATGATGATTGAGGCCAGGCCAAGTAACGAGGTCTCTGAGGGTTCAATTCAAAATAACATATTTTCCAGAAACATATTTATAAAAGACATAGTAATAAGTTCTTCCCACAGGAGGTAATGACTTGGTCTAGAAAATCTAGTACAAAGAAAGGAGAAATTGTGGAAACCCTAAGCGTTGCTAGGGTAACGCCGACACCATATCACTATAGTAAACCATGAAATAAAACCAATAATTCTACCAAGGAAATTTACCAAAGGGACTGGAGTACACAGGACCTCTCTTAACGATACAAAAAACTCGTATGAAAAGATGAAAGAATAGTCGCAGGTCGACTTACCTCACATAGGGTTTCCCATATGGAAGTTCCTTCCATTCTCTCCTCCACCTAGAATAAATACCAAACCACGAACTCATGACCATTATGCATACCAAAAGGGGATCGTCTGTAATGTCTCGCACTTTCTTCACAGATCCAAGGCGGGAATGAAAATCATAACACTAGGAACCCCCTTTGAATGTAGAAATGGGGATGGGTGGTAATCGTACCTGAGCCATGTGAATATGGTAAGCTATCAAAAATACAATGGGCACAGAAGCCAAGTACTGAACATAATGGTCTTACCCCAGGACATCTTAAATGTCACATAAAGTCTATTTAAGATAAGATAACATCGATCTCTACAGACTTCCCCATATATTAATGGTGAAGTACATTGGCGGTCTGTTTTAGAGTTACAACTCTATCCCTGCTAGTTCTGGTTACATGTTGAACTTAACTGTCGATGCACTAAACCTTACCCAAATTTAGATAGCATGAATTTCGTTAATCAACGAGGAACATGTAGTGGTGTCAAACGTAACTATAGCCACTCCAAGTTTATCCTCTACGCGCATTGGTGTCCTTGCTAAATTAAACTATGCGAAATAGTGACCTATACTTGCCTAGAACGATACCTTGTTTTAAGGGTATTTTAATTCATGTTTAACATTTCCTTAGTAGACCCTATGGTTGTACATAGGAATGGAAGTCATAAGGGTTTTACATATATGGCTATTATATGAATATGATAGTAGTTATAGGTGATTACACATCTATATTATATAAGTGGGGTGTAAACCTCAAATAAAGATAATGACTAGTCTTAAGTTTTGATGAAATCAAAAATATCTTTAGTTATATACTTATACTCACATATAACTCAATCTACAATGAGAAGATGTGAGCATACATAAATAAAATATGATAGGGAAAGTAAAAAGGGCAATAGGACTGCTCTATAGTATAGTTAATAAATGTGTGAAAGTTTTGGAGACAAAAGATCAACTCGAAGTATCCTAATTAATTTTAATTTTTATTTTTATGTAAATTTTTTGGGTACATTACATATGGTATCAGAGAAAAGGTTACAACACTTGGACCTTGAACAGGGCCACATTATTTACCTAGAATATATTTCTGTTTATGTAAAACTAATAAACCTTTATTGTTACAAACAGAAAACCCTTTTTTGTTTTGTGTTAATCACGGAAGCCCAGGATGACGCAGAAATCAGACTTGATGGGAATCCTAAACAAAGACTTCTTGAAGATCAGAAACACAATAGTGATGGATGATCACCGATTGAAGTTCTAGAAACTATGAGAAACCTCATTGTTGAGTTGCAGGTTTTCAAAGCAGACAATGAGAAATTGAAGAAGGCACGGCAGGAACAACAAGAAATAAATGAAGTGTTGTTGCGTAGTATAGTGACAAAGAAAATACCAAAGGATGAGAACCATGAAGAAGAGGTCAGTAAAAGGGCCTTTAAGAATTCTGGTCCTGAAGAAGAAAAAGGGGATAGTTCATCTGAAGGTACACCTTCAGCTGAAGATAAAACAAAACCAAACAGAAAAAGAA
Source organism: Picea engelmannii (assembly GCA_009831015.1). Classification (NCBI taxonomy): domain Eukaryota; kingdom Viridiplantae; phylum Streptophyta; class Pinopsida; order Pinales; family Pinaceae; genus Picea; species Picea engelmannii. The sequence goes on from ML817012.1 coordinate 27,502, forward strand.
AGCAGGTAGACCACCTTGAAGGAGAATTTAAGAAAATAAAACCAGCTACCTTTGATGGGGAATCCCGAATAGGGGCGGAAGCTGAAGCATGGTTACTAGACATCAAAAAATATTTCCAGATATACAACTATTCTAGCAATATGAAGGTCATAATGGCCATTTACAATCTGAAAGGAAAAGCCAACATTTGGTGGAAAGATCTGAAACTGGCCAAGGGCCTAAAGGAGAAACAGATGGAATGGTCTGACTTTAATAAATACTTTAAGAAACAGTACCTATCTGAAAACTACTATGAAAGAAAAATGAAAGAATTTTATGAGTTACGACTTGGTCAAATGTCTATGGAATATCTGATAAATAAATTCCTGTAATTACTAAGGTTTGTACCTTATATCCGGGAGGATAAAGTGAAAATCCAACGATTCCTGAGATTTTTACTGCAGTCCTATAAGGACAGAATCGAATTTGATAATCCAAAGTCCTTGAGTGAAGTATTCAGGAAATCTCGAATGTGTTATGACCAATACAAACAATAGACAAAATTTTCCAAAGCTTGGAAGGATAAGAAACAAGACTGAATGAACCAGCAGAAGAAGGGGTACCATCCAACCCCTTATCGGAATGCAACAAAGAGCTTTACAAGGAAAGATTTTCACTCCAACCATCTAGGCACACAAGGAGGCGGTGATCCGGATTTTATGAGAAGAACAAAATGACTACAGATTATTACTAGATTCTTAACACAGAATAACAGAGATACAGTAAAACTGGTTTTCCATTCAATAAGGAAATAAGCTCAAACTGTAAAATGCAGTGGAAAACAAGCTTGCTGGAATGGTGGCGGCTTATCTCCGAGAATAGATGTGATGGCTCCACTCATTCACAAGAAGATGATTACAATGAGGCTCTCAAGGCCTTTTTACAATAAACAGGAGTTTCAAAAACCCTAAACATCCAAAAACCTAATCCTAGGAGATGAAGCGCTAAAAGTCATCTGGGTCCCGTTTGGGTAACTCAGTACACCAACTTCCCCAGGTCATAACTTTTGCATACAATATCTATTATAGGTGTATGATAGCCCATTGGAAATATCTATCCGAGGACTTTGCAAACACAACATTGCCAAAAAAATGTCGTTTAGGGCCTCAAAACGGCTCCGAAAGTTCACGACACGAAAACTGCTAAAAATAATAAATTATCAAAAATTCTAGAGAGTTGTTTTGAGCCAGCTGGAAAAGTTGGGTGGCCACCGATATCCACCTGGATCAAGTGGTAAACTGGTAATCTGGGAACAAAGAAGTTTGGGGATAGCCCTCGGGAACCGTTAAAATGCTGGGAATGTGGAGAACCTCATCTAAGGAGGAACTGTCCACGTTTTAATTTAGCAAGCAGAACTGTCATTCATAATTTTCAGGCAACTTCGATGGTGGGTGATGTGGGTAGAATATTGCATCGAATCAATGGATTCGTAGATGGTTGGCAAGCTGACCACCAGTCCTCTATAGTGGAAATTGAAGGTAAAGTCAATAACACTCGAATTTCTGTTTTAATTGATCTTGGAGCTACATTACGTTATATCACTCCTGGTGTGGTAGAGTCAAATAAGCTTAAGAAAATGAAACATGGAAAATCATGGCTGGTACAACTAGCAACAAGAACTAAAAGGAAAGTGGTTGACTTTATTTTTGATTATGATTTCAGTTTAGAAGGTCAAAACATAAGAACAAATATGAACATTCTATCACTAGGATCTTATGATGTGATTATCGGAATGGATTGTTAGAAAAGCACAAAGCAGTACTAGATTGGTATGCAAAGACACTTAAGTATAAAGATGAAAATGACACTACTAGGACAACCCAAGGTATACCAAAACCAATATCAGTTAGACAAGTTTCAACAATGCAATTCAAGAAATGCATAAGAAAGGGTTGTCAAGTTTACGCCATCCAAGTAACAAACTTGTTTGAAAGAGAAGATAAACCCAACTTGGAAGACTTTTTTGTTCTACGTTAATTTAGAGACGTGTTTGTTGATGAAATACCTGAATTACCCCCTAGAAGGGAAATAAACTTTTCTATAGACATGCTACCTGGTTCAGCCCCTATCTCTAAAGCACCTTACCGAATGCGTTTGTTGGAATTGACATAACTAAAAATTCAGCTATAGGAATTGTTGGACAAAGAGTATATTAGACCAAATGTTTCACCATGGGGGGCACCAGTCCTCTTTGTGAAATAGAAAGACGATACTCTAAGACTATGTATCGATTATAAACAATTGAAAAAAATGACTGTTAAGAACAAGTACCCCTTACCTAGGATAAATGATTTGTTCAATCAAGTAGGCGGGGATAATATCTTTTTGAAGTTGGATCTACAATCCGGTTATCACCAAGTTAGGATAAAATATGACGACATAAGAAAAAAAACTTTTCGAACAAGATATGGACATTACGAATTTGTAGTTATACCTTTCGGACTCACTAATGCGCCATCCAAATTTATGTGTTTAGTGAACAGTATTTTCAGTTAGTATTTGGACAAATTCGTATTGGTATTTATTGATGACATTCTGGTATATTTTAAAATAGAGGAATAACATGAAGAACACTTAAGAATAGTTCTACAAACTTTAAGGAAACACAAACTGTATGCTAAATTTGATAAGTGTTATTTTTATCAGAGGAAAATACAAAATACCTAGGACATGTAATATCTGTAGATTTAATTGCAGTCAATCCTAAGAAAATAAGGACCATTATAGAATAGTCGGTACCAAAGGATGTAGCATATATCCAGTCGTTCATGGGAATCACCAGATATTATCGCAGATTTATAGAGGGGTTTTCCAAAATTGCTTACCCTATCACATCGTTACAAAAGAAAGGAACCAAGTTTAAGTGGTCACATAAGTGTCAAGACAATTTTAATAAGTTAAAGGAATTGTTAATGACTGCACCCATTTTAAAGGTAGTAGAACCAGATAAACACTTTACCGTCTGCATTGATGCAAGTAAAGAAGGACTAGGTGGTGTCCTAACTAAAGAAGGACACGTTATTTGTTATGAGTCCCAAAAATTAAAAGAACATGAGAAAAACTACGTCACTCATGAATTAGAATTGGCAACGGTATTACATGCCTTAAAAATGTGGTGACTCTACATAATGGGTAGAAAATTTCAATTACTGACAGATAATAGTGGTGTGAAATATTTGTTTAGTCAGTCGGACCTTAATGCAAGGCAAGCAAGGTGGCTAGCCTTCTTGAGCGAATTCAAATTTGAGGTAATACATATCAAGGGTAAGGAAAATAAAGTAGTTGATTCTTTAAACAGAAGAGTTCATGGGTTATTTGAAATAAATGTCAACAGGGCAGAATGTGATCTTTAACAGAGGATAAAGACTGCAGGTAATAATGAATAAAATTACACTAAGACAGTGGCAGAAGTACAAAACACTACAAGGGATTCAGACAAAACAGAGCTGAGTATTGATAAAAATGGCCTACTACAATTTAAAAAAAAAAATTACATACCTGATTCTGCAGAGTTAAAATTAATACTTTTGGATGAAGTGGATAATAAACAATATTCTGGTCATCCAGGATACCAAAAAATGATAACAACACTTAGAAAATTATTTTATTGGCCTAATATGAAGGGATAAACAACATAATCCTTAGCTAAGTGTCAATATTGTCAGCAGGTAAAAGTTGAACACCAACATCTCACTAGCCTGTTGCAACCCTTACCAATACCGGAATGGAAATGGGAGACTATATCGTTGGAATTTATTAGAGGTTTTCCTAAAACTCAAAAATAGAATGATTCTATTATGGTGGTAATCGACAAACTTAGTAAGCCTTCACATTTTATTCCTGTAAAGTCTACTTTTAAAGCTATTAACATTGCTAAAATATTCATGAAAGAAATTTTTAGACTGCATGGTATTCCTAAATTGGTGATTTCGGATAGAGACGTAAAATATACATCTCCTTTTTGGAAAGAATTGTTTGTAGGGCTAAATACTAATTTGAATTTCAGCATGAGTTMTCGTCCACAGACGGATGGACAGATTGAACGAATAAACCAAATTGTATAAGATATGCTCTGAATGTACGTAAGAAGAAAACCAAGCAAGTGGGAAGACTACCTGCACTTGATAGAATTTGCATATAACAATGGGTACCAAACTTCGGCTAAATTGATCCCCTTCGAGGTACTGTACTACATAAAGTGTATGACTCTAATTAGCTAGGATAACCTGGTTGAAAGACTCATGGTTGGACCATAAATTATCCAAGAAATGGAGAATACGGTAAGAAAGGTACAACAAAATTTAAAGGAGGCACAGGATGGACATAAGAGTTATGCGGACCAGAAAAGAAGACACTTGGAATTTCAAGTGGGAGACCATGTTTACTTAAGAGTCAAAGCCCAGAAAAGTTCACTGAAATTAGGAAACAATGCCAAGTTGGCATGCAGGTTTTGTGGGCCCTTCGAGATACTAGCTCAAATTGGACCTGTAGCATACCAACTTTCACTTCCAGCCAATCTAAAAATTCATAATGTATTTCATGTTTCTTTGTTAAAAAAGTATGTTCATGACCCTACTCATATGATCGATTGGAACTTGGTGTAGGTGGAACCCCTACACATTCTGGACCAGAGAGAAATAACACTTCGGAACATAGTCGTCGCTCAGGTAAAGGTGCAATGGAAGCACTTTAGCCCTAAGGAGGCCACTTGTGAGTTGGAAAGAGAATTGTTGAAATATCATCCAACATTTTTCCAAGGAAGGATAGAACACTGAGGACAGTGTTTTATTGAAGGGGGAAAGGATGTAACATCTCCAAAAATAAATTATTTTTGAATTTTCAATTCATTAGGAAATTTATTTCGTTTTTGGTAAATTCAAAATTTGATTTTTTTTTACCATTTATGGCAATTCCGAATTTCGAATTTGGTTAATTGTAATTAATCATTTGATTGTTGGGAAGAGATCTGAGTTGAGCCAACTAACTACTTGACCGTGACACTTGTATGAAACAAAATATTTTATAATTATTGCAGGAGGACAAATGGAACAACCATATTGAAAATCAGTTGACCATGACTCCATGAGTGGGGAACATGTTGGAACTACCTCAGGGATGATTGTTACAAATGGAAAATCAGGAATTCATCCATTGGCAGCCCCTGAAAATCAGGGATTTGGAAAGCTGCGAAAATCCCCAAGGGAGGGAAAAGAGCTAGGAAAAAATAATTTTGTATACATAGAATATGTGAGGAGGCAGGACGTTGCCTAGTATGCGAGGGGAAAAATATTACTGATTGCTTACTATTATGAACACTACCTGCTGAGTGTGAGTCAAGGAGAAGTTTTCTGAAGTTGAACGACATTGTTGAGGAGGATTTTTGAGTAGCCCTCATGGATTCATGGTTAGGCTAGGGGGTGAACATGACAAGTGATTTGAATGTCCTATTCTACGGTTGGGAGGAACGTGGATGTTCCCTTTGTCTTCCCGCAAACTGGTTCAGATATGTTAACCTACTGCTTATTTCCTTGAATAATTATATATACTGATGTAATGTATATGTTAATTTTGTATCGAAGTATCTCTATGGATGAAACCTGTTCGAATGTTGTCAAAATTTAAACTAACAGAATGGATTAAACGAAGTCTGAGCGAATCATTTATGTTGATTTAAATACAGAACGAGTGTTACTGTTGTTATTCGGTATATTAATTGAAATATACATCTGGTTAAAGATTTCGAAGAGTCCATGTTGTAGATTATACCACTTCTATGATATGATAAACTACAGGATCACAACATGATTATCTATTATAGGAACAACACTATCTTTATAATGAATGGACTGATAAATGATTGAGGATATTCATTTTTGGTAGGAATAGAATGGAAATAACAAATAGCATTACAAGCCACTGTGTATTAGATGTGACAAGAACAAAGTTATTGTATATAAAAAGTATTAAATTAATCAAGCAGATATAAATACAAATTTCTAAGAATTTCTACTTGTCATAAGATCATATGTTGTTAGAGCATTCAAGTTTTTCTTTCAACTGTATAGACAAAAAGGCCCAAATTTGAACGAGAAAACATTATAATAAGGGATTCACGAAATATTAAGCAACTATATGAATGCAACTATGAATACGTACATACATGGTCCATTCGACAATCATTACAGTATATGGCATAGAAATGATTGTACAAAATTATAAAGTCTCACGCCTACATTAGGTAATTGATTTGAAATTTTCTAATAGTTCTATAGACCGAATGTACAATTAAAAGGATGGCTATATATATATATATATATATAAAGAAAAACGTTCTAGATATAAATTACAGAGTCGTATCTTTAATCTCTGCTAGATTTATAGACTCACAACCGTCTTAATACCTAATACCTTGACAAATAGTAAATACGAGAATTTACATTTCTAGGACTCTTTTTATTTTTCTTAGGATCTATGATGATCAAGGTTGAAATTAAAGCTATAGGAATAATAACACATTATTCACAATATCATTTAATTCTAGAATGTCGAAGAACAGATTCCACTATGTCAATAAAAATCAATCGTATTTCCATTCCAATAATGTTTGAATCAGGGCATAGTAAGAATCCGACTAAATCCTTTCAGCCAATCATACAGTTTTAAGGACGACTCTTTCATTGACCGTGAAGACAAGTAACATAGATAAAAACCATTGTAAAAATGAACAATATCTACCACAGAGTTAACTCTTTAGTCGAATCTTTCTACCCTAAGTCGCCTAGTATTCAGGGAAAAGATAAGTTGGAACTTGAATACCTCTTAAGAGGATGACAGAGGTTGTCTACCATGTTTTCACGTGGCTGAAACCCCTGCACAAAATATGATAAAAATACCCATTATAACTTGTTCAACAAAGATAAGATGATTAAATTAGGAAAGCGAATAATAATAGGAAGGAATGGTCGAAGTAATACTTAACTTTAATGGAGGAATTCAATACCCTTCACTGTTACGCCAAGATGTGTACCTCCCAGACCAAAAGGGGAGGAGGAGCCCAAGACTCCCTGATGGGTACCCTGACAAAGAAAAGGGGACCATCATTAGTGAGAAGCACCAGTAAATAACTAAAGTGAAATATTACAGGGAATAATACACGAATGATGATCACAAAAAGATACATAAATCGCATGGAAAACATAAAACCAATATTAAAATATAATTATAAATATTTGGATGCCTCATACCAACAAACATCACCAATAATTTGTCTAATACCATCTGTGAATTATTTTAGTTAAGGAAAAGAGAATACATGATCAAGACCGTGCCGAAAAACACCAGACATGTATGACCTTGGTATTACGTTCGGACTTTAGGTAAATGGGCACAAAATAATGAATCCCAATTGTTCTTAGTATACGAAATAGGGTACAAAAAATTTGTTTTAGTGTTAATCCGACTGTTAATTTTGTTAGCTCGAAGACCCTTTTTTTTAATCATTTTAGAGTTAAGAAAAAACCTGGTTACAATAAAGGGAGGAAACTCGAAGTTGGGAGAGAAACGTGAAATAACAACCTTCTCTATGGCCAAAAGGCCTGATGTTCACTTAAGCAAGTAAAAACCTGGATATAAAACTCCATTACACACAAGAAACTAGGGGACTAGACGATGATTGAGGCCAAGACAAGTAACAAGGTCTCTGAGGGTTCAATTCAAAATAGCATATCTTCCAGAAACATATTTATAAAAGACACAATAACAAGTTCTTCCCACAGGAGGTAATGGCTTGGTATAGAAAATCTAGTACAGAGAAAGGAGATACTGCAGAAACCCTAAGCATTGCTAGGGTAATTTCGACACCATATCACTATAGTAAACCACAAAATAAAACTAAGAATTCTACCAAGAAAATTGACCAAATGGACTGGAGTACACAAGAATTATCTTAACGATACATAATATGTGGATGCAAAGTTGAAAGAATAGTTGGAGGTTGACTTACCTCACATAGGGTTACCCATCTGGAAGTTCCTTCCATTCTCTCCTCCACCCAGAACAAAGACCAAACCACGAACTCATGACCACTATGCATACCAAATGGGGATGGTCTGTAATGTCTCACACTTTCTTCATAGAGACAAGGTGAGAATGAAAATGATAACACTGGGAACCCCCTTCGAATGGAGTAATGGGGATGGGTGGTAACCGTACCCGAGCCATGTGAATATGGTAAGCTATCAAAAATACAATGGGCACATAAGCTGAGTACTGAACCGAATGGTCTTACCCCAAGACATCTTAAATGTCGCAGAAAGGCTATTTAAGATGAGATAGCATCAATCTTTGCATACTTCCCCGTATATTAATGGTGAAGTACGTTAGTAGTCTGTTTTAGAGTTACAACTCCGCCCCTGCTAGTTCTGGTTATATGTTGAACTTAACTGTCGATGCACTAACCCTTACCCGAATTTAGATAGCATGAATTTCTTTAATCAATGAGGAACGTTTAGTGGTGTCAAATGTAACTATAGCCACTCCGAGTTTATCCTCTATGCACATTGGTGTCCTTACTAAATTCAACTATGCGAAACAATGACCGATACTTGCCTAGAACGATACCTTATTTTAAGGGTATTTTAATTCATGTTTAACATTTCCTTAGTAGACCCTATGGTTGTACATAGGAATGGAAGTCGTAAGGATTTTACATATATGTCTATTATATGAATATGATAGTAGTTATAGGTGGTTACACATCTATATTATATAAGTGGGGTGTAGACCTCAAACAAAGATAATGACTAGTCTTAAGTTTTGATGAAATCAAAGATATTTTTAGTTATATACTTATACTCACATATTGCTCAATATGCAACGAGAAGAGGTGAGCATACATTAAATAAAATATGATAGGGAAATTAAAAAGGGAAATAGGACTTCTCTATAGTATAGTTAATAAATGTCTGAAATTTTTGGAGACAAAAGATCAACTTGAAATATCCTATTTAAAAAAAAAAAAAAATTATGTAAATTTTGGGGTACATTACATGCTTGTTCCATTATGTTCTTTATTACTTTTGTATTATGATATATCAATATGATTGATTTAGCTTTAGCTTGGTCATCATTTGTTGTTTCATATTGTAAATTATTTAGATGTTGTCCATAATTTTTCATTCCATTTTGTATGTGTGAGCTATCTCTCATTTAATTATTATTGAATTTATTTCAGATATTAAATGATTGATAATATTAATACTCTGAATTGAGTTTCCTTTGGTTCCAAGTTATTGATTATCATAAGATCACATGATTTTAATCAGTTATCATTCTGTCGTTATAACTTTACTCCATGCATCAAAATGTTCCTTGATTTTTTTCAGGAATATTTATATCTGTCCCTGTCACAGGTTTCCCTTACATGCAGGACAAGTAGGAGCTCAAACAACATAGGAAGATAAACTCAGTTTAGTTGATTAGTTACAGGTTAGTCTGCGTGTTATTTAGTCAAATTATTTATTTATGAAATGATGATTACAAGAATTAACTTTGACTGTTTATGTACCGTTGTTTCCATTGTACTTGCTTGGTATTTATTAGATTTAAATCCTTCAATATTAAAAAAGAAAACAAAAAATTGTATGTGCTTTCTTTATCTCTTTTAGAAACACTTTTAAGAACATTCATTTCGCAAGATTTCAAGTAAACCTTGCAAGTTGTATATAGATTGTTTATAATCATATGCACATACTCATATTTCTATTCGAACACTTGTAATTAGTAAACTTATATTGTTAGTATAATAGCTTTTATATTAATTTCATTTCTTTTATTATTTTTAGGAATTTAGTTGGCCAAAGGAGCCATTAAACCCATCGGGTCATTTCATTCCAAATGGATTGGGTTAATTAGAAAACCCCGGTCCGGATTTGACCTTCCAGTTGACGGTGTGTTACTTATGCCCGCCAACAAATGGTGCTAGAAGGAGGGCCAAGGTAAATTTAATAATTAAATGTTTTACCACTCAGCCTGTCATAATTCCAGATTTATAATTTCCTCTTCTGTGTCATATTGAAATGCACCAGAAGTCAGGCCAGACTGACAATCTGGCCTTGCAAGAGTCTTTGTTTTAATTCCCCATGGCTCCCCAAATCACTGTGTTGGAACATGATTTCCACTTCTCATTACTTGATATTCCCAACGAGACAATATCTCGCTTATACAAACTCACCTTTGTTGGTGGGGGGGATGTATCTGCTAAAAACCATATTAACAAGTTTTGGTGTAAATGCATCAAGCATGTTATTTCTGATTTAAAGGTTTTATGCATATTGTTTTCTTTTAATTTTAGGGGTCGGATTAAACATTGGTTTGAGACTTTTCTAGAAAATCACATTTTTTATTGGTTTCAATTTGTAGAGGAATTTTTAGATGCTTTTGAAATCAATGATTACAATCAATTATTTGAAGAATTTCAGACTTTACTAATCAATGAAAATTCATCTCCAGAAGGCTTTTCAACAAGAATCCATCATGTTCTCTATAAATTTAACCTTGATGACATGTCATTTGTACTGAGTCTCCTCTACGATGCTTGCATCCCTTTCATCTAGTCATATTCAATCGTGAATGATGAACAAATTACAAATCCTATCACTCAATTGCGAGAACAATTTTTTTCGTAGGATGAGAGGAATCCATCCGAAAATTTTGAACAAGCAAGGGAGGTAGAATCTATTGAAAATGTTCTTACTGAAAATCAAATTGGTTTTTCCTATGAATCATTGTATTTTCAGTCCTCAACCATCATGGAAGAAGATTCGATGTTGGGTCAAGGTGAATGTGCTCATTCTTCTAACTCTTTCTCTTATCAGTACTTAAATTCAGTTATTAAAGAATGCTTAGGTGATGAAAATCATCTTAATCATTCTAACATTCCTATGAAACTGATTAGAGATGTAAATCTGTAATTTGAAGAAGAAACCTTAAACCTTCATCCACAAGTCATACCTTATCCACATGACAGATTAGATGTTTGTTATGAAAGTTTTACATTGTCCATCATACATGAGGAAAATCTAGACGATCATATTATGTCGAAGGATTTATCACAAAAACAGAGTGAAAGTTTTAAATAAAGTAGACAGGAATGTCTTAAAAATACCATTGCTAAATATCATAGATCAAGAGATTCTTTTCATGTGCTCATTTTTTATTCCTTTTACACTTTATATCCTGATCTCTTCTTAGATTCTGGTGGACATGATACTTTACCCACGGTATCTTACTCTTTTCTGTCACAATTAGATCTTTTCGATATACCAAGATTTGGTGAAATCAATTCCAAACATAACATTTATGAAGTCGGATTTGACGGTCTTTCACTTTCATCACTCGCATGGGAAAATGACACGTTGCGAGATGATTTTACATGATTTATGTAATGTTCCCAAGGCCGAGCCTTGTTGTAAATCACGTCTATGAAGTATAAAGATTACATTATGAATTGCAATTATGTTTTATAGGCTGGTGAGCCAAGTTTATATAACCTGGTGGGCTTATGTGTTATTAGACCAGGGAGCCTAAGTGTTGAAGGCCAGAAGCCTAATTTTTGTACATGTAATTATGCACAGTATTAATACAAAACATCTCTGTTTGTGGAATGACCACGATGAATGAGTAATGGGGGACTAAGCATCCACAAATCCTGGGTAAGGGAGAGAGGGTTGAGAGGTACAAAGAGGGGCTAAGATGAGGGGACTTAAACCCTTGAGAATAATATTAAATTATTATTCTAAAAATGATGTGTGAAACGTTTTTTCCTTGATCCAAAATCCATGGAAGGGGGAACGCGTTCCTAAAAGTGCACACCAACTGATGAAGTGCATGCAGCCTCATGGGCGACATGTGTCGGCCTAAGCACATGAAAGTTAACCCAGGAAGTGAGTCATGTTGGAGGTTCGCTTCCCATTTTCCGTGGATGGTTGCATTTGAGTGGGTTCGTCGGGCATTCCTCCATCCATCACCTGAGTCAGGGAGTCCATTCTCCATCTTTCATCTGAATGGGCGGGCATTCCTGATCGACCTCTGTTGGGTTTTTTATGCTAGATCCTTTACTTGAACCGTGGGAGTGTCTGTGTGGAATCTCTTTACACCTTACGCATCTCTAAAACCAGAGCCGTGAGTCTGTCCTTTATTGTTGGTTGGGGAAACCCAAAGTGTCTTGTAATTGCTAAGCCTTGTTATGTTGAAGCGTCTATTTGTCACCTGTTTTGGGAAACCCATGTTTGTTGTCCTAGTTGACTCTGGTGGCCACACCGTTCTTGGCTAGTTGTGGTTTGCTGTTGTTGCATGTTCATTGCTGAGCCTTGTTGTTTTTTCTCTTTGTACGAGAACAAGATTAAGGAAACCAGTTGTATGACCTATGTGTAACCTCTCTCCAGGTGAGGGAGGTGATTGTTGTTGAAGAGGAAGGTTTTACCAAGCCTGTGAGTGACTCTCTCCAGGTGAGAGAGTGTGCGGAGGAAGGAGAGAGCTCCTGGAAGGAACCCTGTAGCTGCCACAGAGTTCAGAGATTTTCGGTCCAGTCTGTTGTTGAAGCCCAAGGCAAGGGAGGTTAGTAGCCGAAAGAATTTCTAGGTGACAGAGAAGGTGTATACTCCTGGGGTGGGACAGGCATGTGGGGAAGGAGAGTCTATGGGTAGTGTGCATAAGTGGTTCCTGGGAGAGAATCCTCCTTCTTTTACATGTATTCTTCCTGTAAACCTTACCTATCCTAGGATTCCTTACCCAGTGGATCTTAGTCCTAGCTCGGGGGTGACCTACTCCTGAGAGTGATGAGTAGTGTGGTCTAAGGCTAGGAGGTTCGTGGAAGGTCTACACGTAGTTGGTGGTGTGTGACAGTTTCAAAGATAAGTGTCACTATGTTTTGTCATTCTGTAATTAATTAAATTGCATACCTGTGATTCTTGCAATGTTATCACGTATTTTGTTGTGCATATGAATTATTGTTATTTCCATTAACTCTAAAATGCTAGTAGTAATTCTATGTTTAACTGTAATTAAGCGTTTTAAGTTCATTAGAATTCATAATGTGTTCCAGACGTGTTTTTTCCATGTAGTAGCATTGGCCCGACCATGGGGTTGATAGCCAAGGGAGTTACAATATGGTATCAGAGCTTGGCTTCAACGTTGAGCCTAGATGGGCCAGATAAGTGGTATTTGGACCGAGGTTTTGTGAAGAAATTGTGTTTGGAGGACTAATTTCAGACCTTAGAATGTTTCTGAGTGTCAACGGACTACTTGACCATGTTACAAGCTCAGGAGGTGTAGCGATATTATAAAACTACAATCGATGTGGTATAAGACCATGGGGAGAGAGAGAAATCCACACTAGAAGTGTTGTATCAATAGAATCTATTCGAGAGGAAAGGAGAGCCCTCACGACAGTCAAATCTAGAGAACATGCACAAGGTTTAAAATCCTTTGGAGTTGCACAAGAGTGTGGAAATCGCAATACGTGAAATCTTGAATTCGTCAGGACCATCCATCAGAAAGGACGCGTGGAGAGCGATCAACCTTTCACTGACTCGTGAATTGAAATGGTCTAAGGGTGAGTTCGTGAGAATTCATGAAACACGAATTCATGATTGGATCACAACCGTCGATCTAAGAGAGATATGGACCGTTAATTGTCCAGGAAGAAATCGACATTTCGGGAATAGGGAGGACGAAGGTGGAAAATCCTTCGACCTCGTGACACACAAGATCCCGATACACAAAATTCTGATGAGATTTGAGTCGTCAGATCATGGGGAATCAGGACCGTTGGATCAAGTAGATGATAGACCATAATTTCAGAATTTCGGCAAATGAAAGTTCGAGATGTGTGGATGCACGAACTCCTTATGCCCAAAAATCCAAAATGAAAAGTGAAAGTAGTGGGGCCCCATGACATTGCTGGGAGTGAGGTGGACCTTTTTAAGGACACCATGTGTCACTACCTTGGTGGGCGATAGCTGTGCTGTGGGCCCAGAGGGTAAGGAAATCGATTTTTCGGAAGTCGAGGGTTTTAGAGGGAAGCGAATATGAGAGCCTCGAGGACCAAAAGAATGAAACCCAAAGTCCCAAAATCCCGAAATCTTCGAATACAGAGGAACCATAGAGGATTTTAACCATTGGCTATTGGGCAAACGTGGACCGTCAATCCACCCAATTTATGTGAATTCGGTAAATCGAAACTCCGGGAGATAGATGTGTGTGCCTTAAACTCTTTGAAGGTCGAAAGCCCGAGTATCACCTATTAGTCTATCATTTGTTCACAACCTTTGGTTATGAGGGTAGGGAGAAAGAGGGAGCTCTCACCCGAAAATTACAGAGACGAGCAGAACTCAAATTTTTTTTGAAGTCGAAGCGTTTTCTTGAATCCGAATGGTTTTGAATGTGTGGAATTTGCTAAGAATGATGACCTAACAAATCCCTGTTGTATGCATGTGTGTTTGCAGAAGCTTAGAAAGTGCCAGAACCGAATAGGGATGTTGTTGAGAGAAGAGAATGGAAGAGGTGCGAATTGCCTCCAATTCAGAGAACGAAAGAGAAGGAAGGAATATCAACTTGGGAGTCGAAGGATCAAACGCTAATGGGCAAGGAAAAGAGATGGATAAGGAAGGAAACATGATGAAAATCATTGAAAAATTGCAGAGAGATGTCCAGGCTCACCGAGCTGATAGCCGAATGCTCTTGAAAGTCAGGGATAAGTAGGGTGAATTCAACTTAAGGATGTTGAAGAGTCTGGAAAGAATAGAAAAGAAATTGGAAAAGGAGAGTGACTCAAGCAAGACAGAGAGCCCTAGGACCCCTGAGAGGAAAATAAGATCAAGGAGTGTCAACAAACATCGTCGTCTCTCCCAAAAGCATTCCAGTAGGGAAGCACACAGTAGTTCAAGCCCATCTCCTACCAGAAAGCACATAAGATCTGGGATGGATGAATTGAAAGGGGAAATGAACAATATCAAGCCTCCAATGTTTGATGGAGAAAATATTAAGGAGGAAGATGTTGAAACTTGGTTGTTGGGTGTGAGGAAATACTTTCAACTGTAGAATTATTCCTCTCATGTAGAGGGCAGGATTTCCATGTATCAATTGAAGGGAAAGGCATCCATTTGGTGGGATCAACTTGTGCAGGTGAAACACATCAGGGAAAGGGACATCACATGGAAATAATTCAAGAGGTATTTCGAGAGGAAATACTTAACCAAAATATATTATGATAGAAAGATGAAAGAGTTCTTTGAACTCAAGTTGGACAAAAATACCATTGATGAGTATGAACGAAAATTTTTGGAATTACTGAAGTATGTTCCGTTCATCAAAGATGATCCTGTCAAGATTCAGAGGTACTTGACTGGATTAACGCCTCCTATTGGGGATAATATTCAGTATGATGACCCAAAGACTATGGAAGAAATGATAAGAAGAGAGAAGTGCTTATTTGAACAACAAAGAGAAAAGACTACCTTTTGGAAGGCTTGGGATGACCAGAAAAAATTCAAGAAAGAGCAGAGGTAGAAGGGAAATAAACCTCCCTTTTCAGAAACAATCCTCAAGAACAACCATCTCTTAGAGAGCCCAGGAAGTTTGAAGTGAGTGGGAAAATGTCAAGGCCACCACCTATGGAATGTTGGGGTTGTAAAGAAAACCATAGGTACAGACATTGCCCCCGCATAAATGATAAAGTAAGAGTTCTCCACAATGTTCAGTAAGATGAAACAGTGGAGGACATGGGAAGTAGAATTCCAAGGATCTACGCATCCCTGGACAACAAGAAAGTAGAGTATCAGTTGCACATGATTGAAGTAGAAGGTATGATAAAAAACCAATCATTTACTATTTTAGTTGATTCAGGGGCTAGCCATATTTATATAGACCCTAGAGTGGTAGAAAGTTTGCATTTGATAAGAAGAAAACATGAAAAGTCTTGGTTAGTGTAGCTAGCCACAGGAACCAAGAGGAAAGTCATGGAGTTAGTCAAGTCCTGTCCTATAGACATGAATGGACTGAGCATGAAGGCCGATTTGAACATTTTGTTGTTATGCTCTTATGACTGTCTAATTGGGACTGACTGGTTGGACCAATATCATGCCATCTTGGACTGTCGGAACAAGGCATTCACTTTATTATATGAAGAAGGGAATTAGAGAGTCGTCCAAGGAATTCCTAGAGCTGCTACTGTTAGAGAAATCTTAGCAATGCAGTTGAAAAAGTTCTACATAAAAGGTTGTCAATTATTTGCAGCCCATGTGGGGGAAATGCCTAAGGATAAGGTGTCAAGTATTGAGGATCATGAGGTACTTAAAGAGTTCGAATATGTATTCCATGAAGTACCTAGACTACCTCCGAAAAGGGATATCGATTTCTCTGTAAACTTGATGCCTGGAGCAGCTCCAGTGTCAAGAAGAACTATGCAACCCATGACTTGGAGTTGGCAACCATAGTTCATGCTCTAAAGAAATGGATGCATTACCTCATGGGAAGGAGGTTTGAACTCAAAACAGACCATAATGGTCTGAAATATTTGTTTGATCAACCAACCTTAAATGCTAGACAAAGTAGGTGGCTGGAATTTTTGTGTGAGTACGACTTTGAGATCAAGCAAATCAAAGGAAAGGAGAATAAAGTGGTTGATGCACTCAGCAGAAGGGTGCATAAATTACATGCTATAGCGATTAGCATGTATCGGACTGATATTAAAAGCAAAATTCTGGAGGCTGCAAATGTAGATCTGCAGTACAGAGAATTGGTAGCCAAGCTACAACAAGGTAAGACACCACAGAAGATGAAAATTTATAAATTGGAAACATATGGAATACTATTGTACAAGAACAAATTTTTTGTACCCAATGTCCAGTGCTTGAAACAAATTATTTTGCAGGAGATGCATAATGTGCCTTATGCAGGGCACCCTGGATATCAGAAAACAATAGCAGTGGTTAAGATCCATTACTTTTGGTCGGGTATGAAGAGAGAGATCATTGAATACATCGCCAGATGTATGGAGTGCCAGAAAGTTAAAGATGAGAATAGGCACCCAACACGGTTGCTGCAACCTTTACCCATTCCTGAGTGGAAGTGGGAAGTATTAACGATGGATTTTATTACGGGATTGCCTCGAACAGGCAAGTTGCATGATTCGATCATGGTGGTGGTGGACAAGCTTCCAAAAGCTGCCCATTTTATTCCACTGAAAACTACTCAGAAGGCAACAGATGTTGCTGATATTTTCATAAAGGAAGTGGCACGATTGCACAAAATTTCTAAAACGATGTGTCTAACAGAGACCCAAAATTCACCTCAAATTTATGGAAAGGATTGTTCAACGGATTCAGAATGAATCTGAACTTTAGTACAACTTATCATCCTGAGTTTGATGGATAGACAGAGAGGGTGAACCGAGTAATAGAAGACATATTGAGAATGTATGTGATGGACAAACCATCAAGATGGGAAGACTACCTACACTTGGTAGAATTTGCCTACAACAATGGGTATCATCCATCATTGAAGATGAGCCCATTTGAAGCACTTTATGGAAGAAAGTGCAATACTCTAGTGAGATGGGATAATCCAGCTGATAGAATAGTAGTTGGGCCAGAGTTTCTCAAGGAGATCGAGGACCAAATGATAAAAATTAAGCAGAATTTGAAAGATGCCTAGGACAGGCAGAAATGTTATGTTGATAAGAATAGAACCAACAGAGAGTTCAAAGTGGGTGATCATGTTTTCCTCAAGCGAAAGCTAACAGGAGTTCCCTGAAGCTGGGAAGTTGCACCAAGTTGGCAGCCAGATTTTGTGGGCCATTTGAAATCCTGGAAAGGATTGGGCCAGTTGCATATATGCTTGCATTACCTATATCCATGACTGTACATAATGTGCTTCATGTTTCATTGCTTAAGAAATATATACCAAATGCTAATCATGTTATCGATTGGAATTTGATTTAGGTGGAAGAAGAAGGTGTCCTGCAAGTGCATCTTGTGCGGATATTGGACAGGAAAAATAAATTGCTCTGGAATCGAGCTATAGGGCTTGTAAAGGTCCAGTGGACCTGGTACGGTCCTAAGGATGTGACATGGGAGCATGAAGATGTTATGCAGGTATAGTACCCGCATCTTTTTGAAAATTTTGAAAAGCTTGCAGATGCAGTGTAAAGTTGCACTGAGGATAGTGCAAAAATAAGGGGAAGGGATTGTAATATCCCCAAGGCTGAGCCCTATTTTAAATCATGTCTATGAAGTATAAAGCTTGCATTATGAATTGTAATTATGTTTTATAGGCTGGTGAGCCAATTTTATATAAGATGGTGGGCTTATATGTTATTAGACCAGGGAGCCTAAGTGTTGAAGGCCAGGAGCCTGATTTTTGTACATGTAATTATGCACAGTATTAATACAAAACATCTCTGCATGTGGACCGACCACGATGAATGAGTGATGGGGGACTAAGCATCCACAAAGCCTGGGCAAGGGAGTGAGGGTTGATAGGTAGGAAGAGGGGATAAGATGAGGGGGCTTAAACCCTTGAGAATAATATTAAATTATTATTCTAAAAATGATGTGTGAAACGTGTTTTCCTTGATTCCAAATCCCTGGAAGGGGGAATGCGTGCCTAAAATCATACACCAGCTGATGAAGTGAATGTAGCCTCATGGGCGACATGTGTTGGCCCAAGCACATGCAATTTAACCCAGGAAGTGAGTCGTGTTGGGGGTTCGCTTCCCATTTTCCACGGATGGTTGCATCTTAGTGGGTTCGTCGGGCATTCCTCCATCCATCACCTGAGTCAGGGAGTCCATTCTCCATATTTTGTTTGAACGAATGAGCGTTCCCTATCAACCTCTGTTGGGTGTTTTATGCTGGATCCTTTACCTAAACCATGGGAGTCTCTGTGTGGAATCTCTGTACACCTTATGCATCTCTGAAACCAGAGCCATGAGTCTATCCTTTATTGTTGGTTGGGGAAACCCAAAGTGTCTTGTAATTGTTGAGCCTTGTTATACTGAAGCGCTTGTTTGTCACCTATTTTGGGAAACCCATGTTTGTTGTCTTAGTTGACTGTGGTGGCCACGCAGTTCTTGGCTCAGTGTGGTTTGCTACTGTTGTATGTTCATTGTTGAGCCTTGTTGTTTCTTTGCTTTGTACGGGAATGAGATTAAGAAAACCAGTTGTATGACCTGTGTGTAACCTCTCTCTAGGTGAGGGAGGTGATTTTTGTTGAAGAGGCTGGTTTTACCAAGCTTGTGAGTGACTCTCTCTAGGTGAGAGAGTGCACAAAGGAAGGAGAGAGCTCCTGGAAGGAACCCTATAGTTTCCACAGAGCTCAGAGATTTCCGGTTCGGTCTGTTGCTGAAGCCCAAGGAAAGTGAGGTTAGCAATCGAATGACTGTCTAGGTGACAGAGAAGGTGTATACTCCTAGGGTGGGACAAACATGTGGGGAAGGAGAGTCCATGGGAAGTGGGCATAAGTGGTTCTTGGGAGAGAATCTTCCTTCTTTTACATGTATTCTTCCTGTAAGCCTTACCTAGCCTAGGATTCCTTACCCGGTGGAGCTTAGTCCCAGCTCGGGGGTGAACTACTGTTGAGATTGATGAGTAGCGTGGTCTAAGGTTGGGAGGTTCGTGGAAGGTCTACATGCAGTTGGTGGTGCGTGGAATTTTCAAAGATAAGTGTCACTATGTTTTTTAATTTTGTAATTAATTAAATTGCATACCTGTGATTCTTGCAATGTTATCATGTATTTTGTTGTGCATATGAATTATTGTTATTTCCATTAACTCTGAAATGCTAGTAGTAATTTTGTGTTTAACTGTAATTAAGTGTTTTAATTTCATTAGAATGCATAATGTGTTCCAGAAGTGTTTTTTTCTGCATAGTAGCATTGGCCCGACCATGGGGTTGATGGTTGGGGGCATTACAATTTATTTTTGAAAAAGACAATGCACTCTCTCTTATGGAGATCAAACATTCTACATTGCATATTGTTTCTTTGGTTAGTTCAAATTTTAATGTTTATGCTTCACATTTTGAAACGATCAATCTCATCAAAGGAAGCATTCAAACTGATGATCTAATTGATGTCATGAATCCTCTTATGATGTGTCCCCCATTGATATATCCATTTCACCAAATTCATACTGTGCATCTTAATTTTTATGATGGGATATTAGAATGGCTTTAAGATTCGTATCTAAAAAATCTTCATAATAAAGCTAAAGTTGTGCTTACTTTGTTTCTACCTAAATATCTAGGAAGTAAGCATGACATATTTCTTTTAGATCCTCCATGTGAAGAAATTAATGAACACTTGGAGAATTTTCAAAAGGATGGGGCACTTCGACCTTGGCTAATGGTTATGTCAGGTCCCCATAATATTGACAAGTCTTCCAAACTTACTTACACTCTTCCATGCCATTATGACCCATATCACGACAAGATTGCATAATTGTTGGAGGATTAATATATAATGAAGTTTCAAAAGAATTGTAAGGTTGTACTTGCTTTGTTTTTAAATGAATATATAGGAGGTAAGCATGACATATTTCTTTTGTATTTGCAAATACTACATTCTTTTATTCTGATTTTCGACTTTCTATGCCTTGCAAGATTGAATATGCTCTTGTGGTTGCACTGGAAATACGATTTTACTTAGCATTTTGATCTATTTAGTAGTTAGAGTATGTTTAGGAGTAGGTTTCATTTAGTTTTATTTCTCAATGTTTCTCTTTGTAATAATGTAGTTATGAAAACAAGTGGGTACACCAAGAGAACTATAATATGAATGTTGTCATGGAACTCCACTTTAATTCTTTTCTTTCTACTTTTCGTTGAATATTTCTTTTCAAAAATGCAGTATCATCATGAAAAGTTTAAATGGAAAGTAAAGAGATAAGTAATTTTAAACTGTCAATTCAACCCCGACACAAGGTGCCACTAGTAGGACTGCACTCATATTAATACAGATTTTTCTATTTTATTTTAGTCTCTCTTAAAAAGTACTTCACCTGAGTAAATCAAGTTTTCCCCTTTGTAAATAATTTTTTTAATTTTCTTTTATGTTTTTTATTTTGGTTCTTTTCATTTTGCTTGATTTTGATTTGTTTTCTAGAAGATTATTTCCGGACCACCATTCATTATTGAAGGGAATATGAATTTTTATTTATTAGTAGCGGTTGATAAGAGTTCAAGAACCTAAACAGTAAGTGCTAAACTCAGATCAATGGAAGTAAGTTTTTGTCCAGTTATTGTTTCTCATTTCTCATTAAAATCTCAGGAAGACACGATTATCCTTTAAAAAGTTCTAACATCGTCCCAGTTTTAATGAGAACAACTCAATGTTCTTCCCCGTCCTAGAGACGGTTTATTAACAAAAATCTAATTGTCCAAATCATGATGGAAGTCATCAGAACAGAAAAATAATTCTTAAATGATCAGTCCTTTCATTACCGAACTTTGAGATCTTTTGTGTCACCCCGATCTTGTAATATCATGAAATTTCTGGAACAAATTTTAGAGATTTGGAAGCACTATAATGTGTGGGAAATGTGTGTAAACCCATCGGGACACTGAACAGGTCCGTTGGCAATGGATAAATGCACACATGATACCAAGGCAACTTCATCGGGGTACTGAACAAGCCTACTGGCAGCGAAGCAATGTCGGGTTTCAAAGATCCACAGGTATGTTTTAAATTGATCAGGTATCTAGATGCTTTTATCATGAATGGACGACTCTTCGACATGATAGAGGTATTAGAGTGGGTTAGATGACATCCATGTCGAGGCTATGGACGCATGATGGTAGCAGTGGCCCTGTCAACGGTATCAAAATCATCTATATAAACATCATTGTACCTGTGACCATAATATTATACCAGATTACAATTTTTGGATAGAAATGCATCCAATACTATGAGTATGTTATTCTTTCTGATTTGTTGTTGAAAGGCTTGACCTGTTTTTAATTGTCTCTAAAATTTATTGTTAAGTCATCTGTGCCCCTGATATAAATTTTTGGTGATGTAGAGATAATTGTTTCGCCCAACATGTCGCCATTGTTGGCAGCCAACAATTCTATCAAATTTTATCATAATAAAAATTCATCACCAAGGGATAATTTTTTTTTGTAGTTGCCTCCTCCTTACATTTTCAAACGTTTCGGTCTTTTTGCTTCAAGGAGATTTATTGGGCTAACTTATTATATGAGTTTTTCGTTTAAATTTTCTTTTTCTTTGTTTAAATTTCATGACTTAAGCATGCAATTGAAACAAAAAGGGTAATCATTTTGCATTTTGTGATTTCTTCTTTTACCAAAGATATTACACCCTAAGGGAACCTACATGTTTATAAGTTTTAAGTTTTATAAGCCTATTGATTAATCCATTGCCACAATTTTATGCATTATGGGATTATCTATTGTTGATTGTATGGTTTTAATATTTAATATCCCTAATTGCGTTGAACCCTGCATTAAAATTTGAAACATGCTTCATGCTCTTAACAATCATGTCACTTTCATATCGCCTGGTACATGGACTAATGTACTCACAATTACTCATCATCCAATTATCCTGTACATTTAAGGTTTTCATTAATTACTTGAATAGGGAGTAGATAATGGTTGGGGTTTATTCCTCTTTGTGCATAATGATTCATGAGCATGCCCATCCTCTGGTTTTCTATCACTCTAAACTTAAATTATCAAACATGATAGCCTCCCAAGTTCATAGGTATCAGGTCGTTTCGGTTTTCACAAACCTCTCCTTATCATTTTTCTATTGGAAGATGAAGCCTCCCTCTCATGGTATCTATTGTGTCTGTGTGATAACACCCATGGCTCCTGTAGTAGTGTAGATCCAAATAACCCTAACTTTTTTCACATTCGTGATTACATAGTAGAGTTCAAATCTGTAAGTGTGTAACAGAGACATGTTTTTGCAGGGGGGTTTCTGAGAAAACGGTTACGAATTTGTCCAGACCGTTTAAAACCCATTTCAGAAATGCTGTCATTTATATTTCATGTGGGCATATTCTTCATAAACAAATCTATTTCAGAGGTATGTTTCATTTTTTGGATAGCATTTTCTCAGAAAAATTGTTTTTTCTAAGTAGTGGATATAATTATGTACCCAGAAAATTGAAAGAGGAGGTAGTGGATGTATTGAAAGAGAAGGTTTCTCTTACTCCTACACTTGAGCCAATTCGGGGTATTGTTGACAAACCAACTAGTAAGAAAAATCCCAAGAAGAAGAAACATGGTAACTGATCAGATTTGAGTTTTATAAACAAGAGGATTAAGCAGTCTAATAATATGATCATTAAAAAACTCAACAAATTCCACTATCATAAATTCAGATGCTTCTTTGTCAAATGGACAAAATAGAAAATAGTTGTTTTGTTTTTTATTTGATTTTGTTTTAGAAATAAAATAGATAGATTTTATTTTTGAATTTATTTTTTATTGTTTTCCTGTAGCTTACCTTTTGTAAATATTAGCTTGTATTGTTATCTCAATTCAATTTCGTTTTGTTATTTTCAGGAGAATAATAGTTATGGTGCTATTCACAAGGAGAGGCCATCATGGATTATACCTTGTATAGTTTAGTAGGTTCTTTTATGTTTGATAAAACTATGCCATTATGTAATTAATTTTGAAAAACAAACTCGTACAGGAGTGGTTCCCTGTTGTACTATTTTTGTAATGCAATCTATTTTTTTAGGATTACCCTCTATCTTGCATGATAAGAGGTTGTCAATCCAAGACTAGTTTAAATAGTGATTGATGTTTGTAGTAAGGACAACTTTTGCTGGAATACAATATGGATATGTGATTTTGAGAATTGATATGGGAATGCTATTCACCATTGGCTTTAGACTTGTGTGATGCTTGTTCCATTATGTTCTTCTATTACTTCTGTATTATGAGATCTCAATATTATTGATTTATCTTTAGCCTGGTCATCATTTGTTGTTTCATATTGTAAATTATTTAGATAATGTCCATAATTTGTCATTCCATTTTGTATGTGTGATCAATCTCTCATTTAATTATTATTGAATTTATTTCAGATATTAAATGATTGATAATATTAATACTCTGAATTGAGTTTCCTTTGGTTCTAAGTTATTGATTATCATAAGATCACACGATTTTAATCAGTTACCATTCTGTTGTTATAACTTTACTCCATGCATCAAAATATTCCTTGAGTTTTTTTAGGAATATTTATATCTGTCCTTGTCACAGGTTTCCCTTACATGCAGGACAAGTAAGAGCTCAAACAACACAGGAAGATAAAATCAATTTAGTCGATTAGTTATAGGTTAGTTTGTGTGTTATTTAGTCAAATTATTTATTTATAAAATGGTGATTACATGAATTATCTTTGAATGTTTATGTATCATTGTTTCCATTGTACTTGCTTGGTATTTATTAGTTTTAAATCCTTCAATATTCAAAAACAAAATAGAAAAATGTATGTTCTTTCTTTATCTCTTTTAGAAACACTTTTAAGAACATTCATTTCACAAGATTTCAAGTAAACCATGCAAGTTGTACATAGACTGTTTATAATCATATGCACATACTCATATTTCTATTTGAACACTTGTAATTAGTAAACTTATATTCTTAGTATCATAGCTTTTAGATTAGTTTCATTTCTTTTATTATTTTTAGGACTTTAGTTGGCCAACAGAGCCATTAAACCCGTCGAGTCATTTCATTCCAAATGGATTGGGTTAATTAGACAACCCCAGTCCGGATTTGACCTTCCATTTGATGGTGTGTTACTTACGCTCGGCAACACATCACTAGTAGGAACATCAGTCAAATCAACGTTTTATCCATATGTTGACTCAACATTATAGTTAGGAAGCAACTTCCTTACGATCAACCCAAGACCATGTGAAGCAAAGGCATGATAAGAAGCGCACACCATTGTTATTTTAGTTAGGATATCATGTATGTCTCTTGCTGGACAAGTACCAATTCAAATGCCAACATCATTTGCAACACAATTTCCCTCATTTGATGGTGGAAGAAGGGATGCATCTAAATTTAAACAAGGAGGAATTGGGCCACCAGGTAGTGCACCCTACTTCCTTGGCCACTCAGGATGAGGGGGAACTCCTTAATTAGTAGTGTATTTAGTGTTGTAGTTAGTTTTAGATATTTCTATTGTAGACAATAGTTCGCTTCAATACTTTCTACTACAAGCATTAGTAAATATTGTTGTAAGTATTTATTTAGTTGCTGCAAATTCTATTGTAATCAACTAATAAAAAGAAGGAAAAAATTTCCTTGCTTATAGAAGGAACTCCACTCTCACTCAAGAAAATGTGATGGTTATTTTTCTATTCTAATTCTTCTTCTCCATTTTCATGTATATTCTATTTTCTCTCCCCTGTGCTATCTAATTTATGTTCTTCATTACTCATTTACTTTTCTATGTGTTTTTTATATAAGAATTTTAGATCACAAGGATTGCAAAACCTCCACTTGTATCTTTAGTTATATGGGGATACACTAAGGCCACACATTAACAAAAATTTACAAACCTTCTCCTAGTAAACTAAATAAAACTTAATTCTTGTCCAAGAATAGATGTGTTGGAGAAAAGTTCTTTCAATAAGCTTCAACAACTAGTTGTAGCGTTACTTATATGGTACATAACAAGTTCCATATAGTATACATCCAAATTATAGAGTTAACATATCAAAAGTGTTAGGACATACTCACTTGGGTCTTGAAATACTCTC
>ML817013.1:4454-29487 GCA_009831015.1 Picea engelmannii
TTAAAGAAATCTAGTGGAGGAAAGAAACCACAACAACCGTTGATTTGGGCCAAAATATTATATCCAGGCCATTGGATCTGTTCAGTAGAAGACATATCCCTCACGGTTATCGGATCTAAAGAAGGTGCATGGTTGTTAAGCACTGAAGTCATTTGGACTTCATTTCTCCGACAGGTTTTTCGTTATTTTTTGGAAGGGACACAAAATCCCCAAAGTCTGAAGTCCCGGAGTGAATCTATACCATAGATCACTCCGAGGAGTGCCAACCATTGGATTGGCCGACTGTAGATCTGAGTCGTTGGATCAAACGCTAGACCAGAGGAGAAGTGTATGTGTGAATATCATGTCCCAGCCATCAAATATGCACACAAGAGAACGTGAGTCATAGATCTCATGACAATTTAGAGATTCGACACTCCATAAAAAGTTGGTGATTATTGCACGGAGTAGGGAAAGTCCCGAAGTTCCAAACTCCATAGAATATCTTGATTGTTCATCGTTGAAGACATGTGTCATTATATTAGTGAGTGTCCATAAGTTTGACGATCTGGAGGATTTTTGTTAAAAATGGTTCTGGTGTGAAAAGGCCCGAAGCTGGGAGTCAATCCCAACCATCCGTTGATGGGTGAATGTTAACCGTGGATCTTGGTCCTTCCCCGATTCAGTGATCAAGTGATTTATGGTGTGGTGTTGTAATATCCTCCTAATTTTGAAGCTCCTGATCCAGGGAAAACCCGATTAGTTCGCTAGTTTGACATTCAGATGATTCATGTTGTTGTGTGGTTAGAACTCCTGAAGCCCGAAGCTCCGAAGTGTCGGAGTAACAAAGCGTCAAAGTTCCAGTCTAGGAGTTCACCATTTTGGCGTTCGGGGAAATTTTGGGTTGTGTTGAGAAAATCATTTGAATTCCTAAGCACTAGAGCCCCGAAGCTCCGAAGAAGCACATGTTCAGAAGTTCTCCAATTCAACATTCGGGGGAAATGAAGTGTGTTGAAGGAGAAACCTCTGAAGCTCAAAATTTCGAAGCCCTAGAGTCCTGAAGCTCTAGATAAGCAGAATATAACTAAGTGCCTCATTCTAGCCTGTGTTCACATGAAATTTTGGGCTGAAGTAAAGGGGCTAGTGCCCAAAAATTGATTTTGAAGAAAGAAAAGGGCTTAAGGAAGCAACCCACTTGTTTCTGATTTATACGAAATTGCATTTGAGGGAAATCCCAGGAGCCTGTGAATATTAAGAGAGGATTCAACACAGGTCCCAAAGCTAATTCGACTTCTAAATAAGATCAGTTGTACAAGGATTTCCCTCACATAAAGGACATTTTTTCAAATAACCATAAATTTTTGCTCAAGGCTCAAAATTGAGCAAGGGAGTAGTCATTGGAAAGATATTGGACAATAAAATATAAATATTCACCCAAAAAACTGATCTAGATAGTCAAATTTACAATAAATTAGAAGAAAGAAGTCAGATACATTATGAACGCGAATTGTTCAGAATTTCATACAATTGATAAATCAATTAGCCTAACAGGTTCTATTTTTGTAGAGATAACAACAACTAGATCAGAATAGGATCAACACAGAGTGTAGAAGCATGGAAGATACATAAGGGGATTATAGTCAGGATGATGAGATCAGATGGACGGATTTACATATGGGTAATGAAGGTACAAACTCAAATGGTCATGGAGAAGGAAATGAAGAAAGCATGAACTTGGTAGAGAGCATTAAAAATATGCAAAAGGATGTCCAAAGTTATAAACATGATAATGAAAGGATTATGAAATCCAAGGAGCAGTAGGAGGAATTCAACATAAATTTAATGTAGAGCTTGGACAAAATAGAAAATAAGGTGGATAAGGAGAATGACTCAAGAAAATATGAAAGTCACAGTTCTCATGATGAGGGAGGAAGATAAAGAAGTGTTGGCAGATATCACCCTCACTCCCCAAGGCATTCCACTAGGAGACCACACAATAGCTCAAGTACATCCCCTGTCAGGAATCATAAGAGGAGGTCTGGGTTGGATGAGCTACAAGGAGAAATGAACAAAATCAGGCCTCATCAATTTGATGGTGAGCACAAGAAGGATGTATATGCAGAGACATGGCTTCTAGGCATGAGAAACTATTTTCAATTACATAATTACTCTTTACATATATAAGGAATAATTTTTATCTATCAACTCAAAGGAAAGGAATCCATGTGGTGGGACCAACTTGTGCAGGTGAAACACATTAAACAGAAAAAATTCACTTGGAAGGAATTCAAGAAGTATTTTCAAAAGAAATGCTTGACTAAGAGATACTATGAAAATAAAATGAAGGAGTTCTTTGAACTCAAGCTTGGGAGTATGACCATATCTGAATATGAAAGAAGGTTTTTAGAACTGATAAAGTATGTTTCTTTCATCAAGGATGAGAAAATTAATATTTAGAGCTATTTGAGTGGGTTTCCATCATTCATCAGTGACAAGATAAAATATGATGATCCCAAAACATTGGAGGAGACCATAAGGCAATATAAATGACTATATGATCAACATAAGGGAAGGCCAACTTTCCAAAAATCTTGGGAAAACAAGAAGAAGCAAAAGATGGAATAGAGGAAGAAGGGGACTAAGCCACCATTCCTAAAAAATAATCCTCAGGGAGAACCAACTTCTAGAGAACCTAGAATGATTGAGACCCGGGGGGGAATCCAAGCCAACAACCTATTCAATGTTGGGGTTGTAAGGGAGATCATATGTATAAATATTGTCCTCACAGAGGTGAAAAAGTGAGGATAGTTCACAATGTACAATAAGATGAAACAATGGAGGACATGGGAAGAAATGTACCTGGGATCTATGTAGCACTGGACAATAAGAAAGTTGAGTTTCAGTCACATATGATTGAAGTGGAAGGTATGATAAAAAACCAAACCATTGCTATTTTAATTGATTCGAGAGCTAGTAATAGTTATATAGATCCTAATATGGTGGAAAGATTGCATTTTATAAGAAAAATGCATGGAAAATATTGGTTGGTGTAGCTAGCTACCGGAGCCAAAAGAAAAATTAATGATATGGTTAAGTCATGTCCAATGGACATGAATGGACTGAGTACTAGGGAAGATTTGAACATATTTCCTTTAGGTTTCTATGACTATCTAATTGGTATGGATTGGTTGGACCAACACCATGCTATCCTAGATTGTTATGATAAGGCATTTACTTGCTAGGATGGGGAACAAAACCTAAGGACAGTACAGGGAATTCCCAGGGCAATAACTGTCAAAGAAATATTAGCATTCCAATTGAAGAAAAGTTACAGAAAAGGGTCTCAAATATTTGCAACTCACATGGAAGATACACCTAAAGATAAATTGTCAAATATTGAATATTATGCAGTCCTAAAAGAGTTTGAAGATGTATTTAAAGGAATACCATGATTACCCCCTAAAAGAGACCTTGATTTCTCCATAAATATGATTCTTGGAGCAACTTCAGTATCCAAGACCCCTTACAAGATGAGTACACCAAAATTGAATGAATTGCAAATGAAACTTGAAGAGATTTTGAAGAAGGGGTATATACGCACAAGTGTGTCACCTTGGGGTGCCCCAGTTTTATTTGTGAAGAAGATGGATGGAACGTTGAGACTCTACATGGACTTCAAGAAGTTGAACAAGGTAACTGTGAAGAATAAGTATCCTTTTCCAAGGATCTATGACCTCTTTGATCAGTTGAAGAATGAAAAAATATTTTCCAAGATTGATCTTATGTAAGGTTATCATCAGGTAAGAATTAAGGAAGAAGACATCAGCAATACTTATTTTCGAACAAGGTATGGGCATTATGAGTTCACAGTGGTCTAGTTTGGGTTATCAAATGCATCAATTGAATTCATGTGTTTAATGAATGGTATTTTCAAAGAATACTTAGATAAGTTTGTCATTGTATTTTTAGATGACATTATTATCTATTCTAAGTCAGAGGAAGAGCATGAAGAACAATTGAACATGGTACTATTGGTATTAAGGGAGCATCGGTTGTATGCCAAATTGAGAAAGTGCTCATTTTATCAGAAGAAAATTCACTATTTGGGACATATCATATATGAGGAAGGGATAGTAATGGATCCTAAAAAGATTGATGTCATTAGAGGATGGTCAACACCAAATAATGTGACAGAGGTTAGATAATTCATGGGCCTTCCATACTACTACAAAACATTTATTGAAGGATTCTAAAAGGTTGTACACTCGATCACTTCCTTGCAAAAGAAGGGAGTAAAGTTTAAGTGGGAATTGGAGTGTGAAAAGAGTTTCCAACACTTGAAGAATTTATTAACCAGTGCTCCAAGAATAATGATTGTTGATCGAAATGAAGACTTCATTATATGCATTGATACATGTAAAGAGGGACTTGGTGGATTCCTCAGTCAAAATGGGTATGTTTTATGTTATGAAACAAGGAAGTGTAAGAAGCATGAAAGGCATTATGCTACTCATGATTTGGAGCTAGCATCCATAGTGTATGCCTTGAATAAGTGGATCCACTACCTCATGGGGAAAAGGTTCCAATTGAGGACAAACCATAATGGTCTAAAATATTTATTTGAACAACCAACTCTAAATTCTAGGAAAAGTAGGTGGTTATAATTTCTCAGTGAATATGACTTTGATATAAAGCATATCAAAGGGAAAGAGAACAAGGTAGATGATGCACTTAGCAGAAGGGTGCATGAGTTCCATGCTACAACCATTAGCATGTACCAATCAGATTTGAAAGGCAGAATCCTAGAGGATTCAAAATCAGATTTGCAATACATGGAAATAATGACAAAATTACAACAAGGTATTTTGCAGCATAAAATTGAGGAACACAAATTGGGAAATGATGAAACTGTCATGTACATAGGAAAAATTTATGTACTGAATTTCCAGGAATTGAAAAATATGATATTAATAGAAATGCACAATGTACCATATGATGGATACCTAGGGTATCAAAAAAATATTGCAGCTATTAGAAGCCAATATTATTGGCTAGGAATGAAGAAATAAGTTGTTGAGTGTATTGCCAAATGTTTGGAGTGTCAAAAGGTGAAGGATGAGAATATACACTTGTTAACACATAAGATGGATCATGTAAAGGAGGATTTATGTTTTTTAGAGCCTACAATTTAACCATTTCTCCAAGGATTATTGTTATAACCCTAATTTGCACCAGACATGCTTACTTGGCATCAGACCATCTCAGATTCCTTCTTTGCCAAAACACTGTTGAAAAACTCTTCTTAAAAAAACCTTTTATAAAGGCCCACACGCCCTACTCTATTACTTCACACATGTACATGCTATCTAACCTAAAACAACCCGCGTGTACCTACAAAAGCATGAAAAAAGGAAAGTTGTTGACGAAACATACAAATTTGGGTGAGTTAACTAAACCTTCCGGCCATGCATGGCCGAGGGTTTGACCAAATACCTAGATTCTTCTAGCCTATAAAAGAAGGGTTAGGGGTCCCATTTGGAAGAGGAGAATCATAGTAAAGAAACTATACCCGATTGTGCATTCCCTTTGTCCCAACCCTTTAGCCATCCTTTTGCAAAGTGAAAGATAGAGAAAAGAAGTTGGAGGATAGTTGAAGAGGATCCCAGGACCAAGTTTGTCGAGTAGTGGTCGGCTTCATCATTGTAAGTTAATTTGTTGAAGTTAATAATAAAGAAGTACTTTTCTCGTCCCACCATATGAGGTTTTCATGGTTTATTGCCTACTTGTTTATTGAATCTCTAACCCATTAATCTATATATCAAATGCACGCGGAGTTTGTTATTTGTCTTGTGTGAATGCAGGTTATCCTTGGGAGGAGAGCTGCAATCCAAGAGCGATCAAGCATGAGGAAGGATCGATATCAAACGCCCAAAATAAGGTATGTGCACTTGATATTCTTAACTATGTATTTGCTTAAGAATAATGGGGATTAGGTCTGGGACGATGGTAGAAAGTAGAAATCTTTAGGTCTTTTTTTCATGCATAATTAAACCCTATGTGCTAGTCCATAGAGGGATTTTCCACTCACAACAGAATTGGCGACCATACTCGGGATAGTCTAGGGTTTCTGGGAATAATTTTTGGGTATTTTTAAGAACTGGTTTCATTTCCTATTTTTAAAGTTTCTGCAAAAGTCTGAGCTAACAAAGATTCTGGTCTTCCATACCAGTTATCTATGTTTCTTTGTTTGACTGTTTTTTCTTTCCGAGACCCACAGAGGTACATGCGGCCTGTATAAGGTCTGCATGCGTGTACCCATGCCCTGCACGCTCACAGCCTACGCGTACACGCTAGCTGAGGAAGTGTCAGTCACATGTATGATTCCAGAAAATTTCTTTTAAAGAGGCAGTCATCCTCTTCCCTGTCAGAATTAGTCATTCTCAGGGGTTTTCTGGAACTCTTTATAGTCTTTGTTGTTTGCAGTCTATAGCTTAGGTTTCACCTCGGATCGGTTTGTTCTATGAAGTTTTCCTTGAATTGTTTTCTTTTTTCTGTTAAAGTAAGTATCTGAGTCTTCAAGATATTTTGGTTCTCAGTACCAGTAGTCTCTGCCTGGGCTTGCTTTCTTAGCTTTTCAATTGTCTCAGAGTTTCATATATACACACAGGTTGTATAAGGCAATCATGCGTGTACATGCACTCTGAATTTACACAGCTCGCATGCACACACTTGTTGTGGAACTATCAGCATTGTGCTTGTGGAGAGAATTTTTTTTGAAGGTGAGGCAGTCATCCTTTCTTTTGACAAGAGTTATAACTCTTAGGTTGTGTCTCAGTCATAGCGGTCAGTAATTTTGAGCAAAACTTCTAAATGAAAAAAGAAAGCTATTTATATTTATAAGTTTTCCTCAAAAATTTTCTTTTATAGGGTTTTTAGACAAGTGTGAGAGTCCAATTTTAATTTGCTTGTGTGTGATTTTTAAAGTGAATCTTTGTGATCTACGCTTAGTCCAGAAGTTTTCTTGGTTTTGACTTGTTGATATTTTTCCTTTTTGCTTTGTGAGCATTCAAATAATATATATATATATATTATTTCTTTGTTGGTTAAAAAGTGTTGTTTTGCATTAGTAACTAGGGAAAAGTCTTTGCTTTCATAAGCTATTGACGGTTTACTTAGATCATAAGTAGCTCGTAGTCGAGTGAAATCCTTCTTTGAGTTTGTTGTTCAAATATCTTAGAAAATAAATTAAGTTTGAAAAGTTGTTTAAGAGTTGAGTGAAGTAAAGGTTTTTGTTTCCAACTTTCTGTTTATTTTGCTTTCGTCTTTCAAACATCACTAGTTTCACTTTCATAACCTTTGAATTAAGACAAGACATTAAAATTAACGCTAAATCTAAAATTCATTAGATGTTTTATGTTTGTAGGGTCAACCAACTAGTTTAGGGTTAGGGCCTTGAATTAGGTTGGAGAGGAAACTCTTCAAGGCCATTAAAATCAAACATTGGAGTCTGAGTTAGGGAGTGTCAAAGTCCAGTATCGTGAAATTTATCTGGTACCCCCCTCTAACATAGGGGATAAACACGAGGTTTCATGCGGAAAGGTAGCGGAGATAACCCCTCCAACGCTGGACTAATCATAGTGGAGAACACATATAGAGGGATTGTCTTGGGATTCCGTCGATTGTATTTTCCATGGAGCTTAGTGGGTCTCAAATCCGTTCAAGGTCTTAAGTTTTATTTTGGACCACTTACTTTTGATACCCCTGACAGGTTTTGGGCTTGATACCCTGCTCATTGTGGTCTACCCGACTTTCAACTGTACCCGCCTGGTGGTTGTTCGTGCGTTGGCAACCTAGTTGCCTATCTTTTTAGGGACATACATAGGTGACTGTGGGGGTATACCACGGTACCTAGGATAGACATCGGGCCACGCTTTGCAGAGAATACCCAGAGGGTGCTTCCGTGTTTGAGTTGCACTTGCACTGGTAAGTTTCTCTAGTGTTTGTTGTTGTAACTGTTCTTCCAATTAGTTTAGTGTTTGCTTGTTTTATCTTGTAGGGACTTTTTTAGTGTGTGTTGTTTTTTTGAACGAATAGACAGCCCTAGAGTGTCTTTGATATTCTCACATAGTGGAGGATCACGAGATCCTCTGGTCATGAAGGATTCTGGTCCTATAAGCAGTTACACTGGAGCCACCTCCCCCACCACTAAGGCGAAAGCTAGACCAACAAGGGTCTTTTGAAGCGACCAGGTCACAAGAAATTGTGCCCGACCAACAACCGGAGGAAACAATCATGTTAGACTATGGGGCAAAGGCTCTTAGTCCACCTAAAACTCCAACCACTGATATTTCAGCACCCATTATCGTACCGATTCACCCTTACGAGTTCCAGATAGTGTCGCACGCAGCAATGGAAACAAATGTTGTCACTCCCTCTGGGAATTCTTCAATTCCGATTACGATTGTCACCACATGAGAGTTTCCACCTCCTAACCCATCATCACCAGTCTGAGCCACCATGGTCTCAACCACCTCTACCTCGCATAGTGGTCCGATCTTGTCTATGGCGGTGGCCACAACCCCGTTCACACCAAGTGCGACAGACCCTCTGTTCTCCTATAGGATCCTAGCTCAGGTACAAGTCTTGTACTTTCCTACTCTACTTCACAGACTTTAGGTCTAGGGGAAGGGAGCTCTAATGCTCCTCCGCAAGGCCACATGGGGGGAACTTCAGCTCCTTTTAATGCTTTTCCTTACAGGGGAGGTCATATACCTCCTTCGTCCCCTTCGTTCGGTGGCAGGCATCAACAATCCACCAGGCCACTTGCACACCATAGTTTATTTGGAGTAGGGAGTCAAGGAACGCCTTCACATAATATGCTGGTAGGTTCGACATCGTTTTCTTTGTTTAGTGCATTTGGTAACAATGCCTTCTCATCAGTTTCTTTCCCGACTGGGGGCAATCCCGGTTTCGGACAACCTATTCCTACGCAAGGTGTTATTCCTACACAGGGGGAAAACCCAGGAACTTCTTCCGCATTAGGGCCTTGGAATTATTAGCAAGGATACGTTCCCTCATCAGGAATGTCGATCTGGGGCAATTTTTTCCACAATCAATGGAACCCCGGACAAGGTACTATGCCTATCCCCACAGGATCGACATGGGGCAACCCTTTCCAAAGTCCTTCGAATGTAATGCACGCCCATCCATCTACGTCCTATTTTGGGAATCAGTCGATGATGTTTCCTCGCACGCAGAACCCATATGCTGGTCATGGCCATGGTTTTTACCAGAACCCAGGCTAGCAGCTGAACTTTTCCTGGCAACTTGGTGCCAATGAAACTCCAGGTCCCTTTTCCCAGGTTATCACCAACAACCCAAACTACCTTTCCTGGCAACTTGGTGCCAATCAAACTCCAGGTCCCTTTTCCCAGGTTATCACCAACAACCCAAACTACCTTTCCTGGCAACCTTGCATTTTCCAGACTTGACAAGGTTTTTGAATGACCCTATATGTCATGATTTGCATTGGCCCCCTATGTTGACGAAGTTTCCTTCTGACATACCAAAGTTCAAAGCCAAGGCGACTGAAGATGGGGATTATGTGACTACCTTCCACCTTTGGTGCTCATCTAACTCATTAAAAGATGACCCCGTACAGTTGAAATTGTTTCAACTTACTCTCATTGGGAGTGCCGTGAAATGGTACATTGACCTCGACCGCTCAAGATACTCTTCCTTCGGTGAATTGGAAATGTCCTTCCTAAACCATTTCCAATTACCTGTGAGATACGACGTTGGCACATAATTGCTGGCCAATTTCACATAGACAAAAGCAGACCATATCTCTAATCACATCCAAGAATGGAGATGTCGAAAGAGTTTAATTAAGGTTCCAGTCCCACCAGTATTCCTTCTCGAGTGGTTCCTTAAGTCTTTGGTCCCACATTTATCCAAAGACGTCGTGACATCAGGAGTGTTTTTTGAAGAAGACGCCATCATGAGAGCTCAACATCTTGAGCTCATATATTCTCAGTCTGGTTTATTATACAAGATCTTTCCATATGCACCATGCTCAATACTTGATAAAACCAGACAAAGAGATGGACCACATGCCGATGGTATTGTTGGTTCAGCACAAACAAATCCCACTGAGAAACTGATGAAGCAGTTGCAACAATTTTCTATACAACACACAACGGCCAACAAAACTACTGTTTTGGCTGCTCCCCCTACTAAAACGTCGAATGTACACACAACACAATCGACAAATCCAAAGGCCACCCAGTAGCCTAAAGGAAATAAAAAACAATGAAAGAAGGGTAAGGGGGATAAGAAACCCACTAATAATGCTGGTGGGGGAAACATTGAGAAACGGAAGGCAAGGTATCCATGCAACCTGTGCGCAAAAGACCACCCGACCCACCAATGTCCTCGGCTTGTAAAGGCCCAAAATTTTGTGACACAACAACAACCTGTTGTGTTAACCAATCCATTTCAGCATGGGAAAAACCTAACTCAAGCCTCTACAAGCGCAGAAGGGGGCAGTCAAGGACCCTCTCTATCTTTGAACAATATCGCATCCACGAATGTGTATATGATGAAGGGTGATGCTTTTATATCGACTAGAGTGCATGACTACAGTAAAACAAGCACTTCTGAGAAGGGAAAAGAAGCCAAACTCCCATCTCTTCCTCTACAGATTGAGAAGACTTTGGGTGAAACAATGACACACATCCCAAAAGGTGCATTCAAAAAAGCTTCTCACAACCCAAATGAAAGGGCCACCTAGAACTATTATGTGGTGGAGGATTTGTCTCAAACCCCTTGTGCGATGTTTGCTTTGGAGGTCCTCCAAAGATGCTCTTCCCAGAGGAAAGCCTTATTAACCACTTTAGGATCTACCGAGACTTGTAATCCAGGTACCATCATGCTAGATACAACTGACTTAAAACCTCGTCCGCCTTACCACATAGCATTTCAGATAGTAGTGGCTCACCCCACGAAAAAGTTTACTCGAAATATTTTTCGCACGGTGGTTGATGAGGGTGCCTCAACATGTGTTATGTCATTGGCATGTTGGAAGGCCATTGACCAGCCCATTTTGTCTCCATCACCTACTCTTCTAACTGCTTTCAATGGTCATTCTTTCCGACCACATGGTATCATTCCCTCTTTCCCCATGCAGTTAGGAGGGAAGACTGTGTGCATTGAGGTAGAAGTAGTCGACGCGTCCCTCGACTACAATCTCTTGTTAGGAAGGAGTTGGACTTATTCCATGCAAGTAGTGGTCGCTACAATTTTCTAGGTCTTGTTGTTTCCACACGAGGATCGGATTTTGACCATTGATCAATTGTCTTTCTCCAGACCTGACCCTTCATTAGGGGTGTCCATGGTCCCGATGATTGATAATACTCAACCAGGCATAGTCAACGTAGGGGTTGGTTTGTTCCCATATTTTATGGGTACCTTCGATTACCCTCCCCCTCAAGGCGATGTCAAGTTCATATCCAACCACCATAAGGTTGAGATTTTCCAAGTGTCATCATTTTGCACGACTTACTTCACCGATCCGTGGATAATTCCTTCCCCATCGACCACGATGGATGGGACAGGAAACTCGGGTATGTCCCTGCCCTTGTCCGTAGCTGAAGTAGCATACTCTTTAGTCCAACAAGATTCAGCTAACACGGATCCAACTACTGCACAAGAGTTAGATCCGCTTCTAGAGCCTATTTGGGCTCAAGGTTCTTTCGCTGAAACTGATTCGTTAGACTTAGTCTTTCCCTCTGATGAAGCAGTAATTGAAGCAATGACTAGTCTGGACAAACCTTGGGATGATCTTAATCATAGATAATATTTCCTCCCGGAGTTAAGAAGAATCGAAGCTGGATAATTCACCTTGACTATGACTGGAGATAGGTCTTTTCCTATTAATCCCTTAGCTACACACGAGGTCTATGCTGAGGGTAATATGGAAACCATCCCTGAAACCATACCGATTAATATCTCCAGAACCCCTGACGTCGTGGAGAATGTCTTCGTCAGAACTTACTGCTCCCCCGAAGAGATTCAAATCTTCACAGATCTATTTAAATAATTCCACGACATTTTTTCCTAGTCTTACAAGGAAATGCCAAGCATCAATCCAAAAATAGTCGAACATGAAATCACAACTTATCTAGATGCCAAGACTGTTCGACAGAATCTTCGTCCAGTTAATCCCAGGAAAGAAACAACCATTAAGTTTGAAGTTTAGAAACTACTAAAAGTCGGTTTTATCTATCCTATCCATTTGACCCAATGGGTGTCAAATCCTATGTCGGTCAATAAAAAACAAGGCATGATTTGTGTATGTACAGACTTCCATGATTTGAACAAGGCATGTCCAAAAGATAATTTTCCCACACCATTCATCGACCAGATAATTGATGAATGTGCGGGTTGTGAGGCCTTCTCTTTCATGGACAATTTTTCACGATATAATCAAATACAAATCAAACCCGAAGACCAACACAAAACGACATTCATTTGTCCATGGGGTACATTCACATATCGTAAGATGCCTTTTGGTGTCAAAAATGCTGGAGCGACCTTTAAGCGGGCCATGTCTTTTGCTTTCCATGACCTCAAGCATATAGTCGAGGCCTATTTAGATGATTTAGCATCTTGATCTCACAAGAGAAAGGATCATCCCACACACCTCCAACTTATCTTTGAGCCTTGTTGCTACTTCCGAATTCGCTTGAATCCAAACAAGTGCAGCTTTTGTGTAACATCAGGACGTTTGTTAGGTTTCATAGTATCAACAACAAGGATCATGGTCGATCCTCTCAAGGTTGAGGCAATAATTCAGTTTCCTCCCCCATGCACAATCCTTCAACTTCAGAGTCTACAGGGCAAGGCAAAATTTTTAAGACATCTCATTGCCAACTATACTAAGATCACAAAGGGCTTTATGTGATTATTGAAGAAAGATGTTCCTTTTCATTGGGACGATGCTACCCAATGCTCTTTCGACACGTTGAAACATGCCCTCATGACTGCCCCTCTGCTTCGGCCACCTAACTATAACAAATATTTCTTATTATACCTAGCTGTAGTAGAGTCAACCATCGACATGGTCTTAGTTCAGGAGGATGACTTGTTCTCAGAATATGTGATTTATTACCTGAGTCGAGGCCTCGTAGGACCGGAACTCATTTATTCTCATATTGAAAAATTTGTGTTGGCAGAAGTTCATGATGTTCAACGGTTTTGTCATTATGTTATGTTTTGCAAGACCACCATCATTGCTATTGTGAATCCATTCTAGTACATGTTGACATGACGAGTAATAGGCGGAAAGATCAGTAGATGGATAGTTGTCCTCTAGGAGTTTGACTTAGGTTTCGTTTCAGTGAAATCTAAAAAGTCACTGGTCTTCGCAGAACTTATTTCGGAACTTTCGATTGAGTCAGGTGATGTTTTGCCCGAAGAGTCTCCTATCAGAGGAGATATGTTTTTGATCACATCTTCGGATCCCTAGTATGGAGAGATACTTATCTATATCTAGACTTTGAAGTGCCCCACCTTGGCTTCTGATGATGAGCGTCGACGTATACGCCATCAGGCTAAGAATTATTTCATACACGATGATATGTTGTATCAGAGAGGTGTAGACTGCATCCTGCACCAATGTCTCACTCACGAAGAAGCAGTTATTGTGCTTAACGATTGCCATACCAGAGCATGTGGTGGTCATATGTTTGGGTTGGAAACAACCCAAAAGATTCTACGAGCAGGTTACTTATGGATGACACTAATCAAAGATTGTATCGAATGGGTCAAGAAGTACCACCCGTGCTAGATCTTCTCTCGGAAGATGAGGGCACATCCCGCTCCCATGTTTCTTGTCATCACAGTTGGTCCCTTCACCAAGTGGGGGATTGATTACACTACATGCAACCCTCCTTCAACAAGGGGGCACCATTATATCATCATGGCCAGAGACTACTTCACGAAGTGGATCGAAGCTATGCCAACGTTTAAAGATGATGGAGAGACTGCAACTCTCTTTTTATTCAACCAGATAATAGCAAGGTTCGACGTCCCAAGGGAGATTGTCACTGACCATGGCAGTCACTTTCAGAACTAGATGATGACCGAGTTAACATCAAATCTTGGGTTACAGCAACAACATTCATCACCCTACTACCCCCAAGCAAATGGTCAGGTGGAAGTTGTAAATAAATCTCTTAAGACCATCCTACAGTGAACGATCAACTCAACCAAGTCAAATTTGCATTTGATGTTATACTCAACATTATGGGCTTACCGAACGTCTGTTAAGAATGAAACTGATTTCTCACCTTTTCAACTCGTTTATGGGATGGAAGCAATCTTTCCTATCGAATGTCATATCCTGTCCCTAAAGTTGGCAGTACAATTATTTCCATACACTTCTCCACTTGAAGAACGGTTATTATACCTTGAGCGACTCAATGAGAAGCGTTGTGATGCGGCCCTGGCCAACGAGGCTCACAAACATAAAGTAAAGTTTTAGTATGATAGGTCCATTCATCCTTGGATTTTCACTGAAGGCGACCTTGTCCTGGTCTATGACCAAGATAAGGACCCCCTGGGGGCAAGAAAATTCAAACCCATGTGGTTCGGACCTTTCATCATAAAAGAGGTTCTAAAAAAGGATGCTTATCGTCTAGTTGAATTTGAAGGGAATGATTTGGCAGAGCCTAGAAATGGACTCTACCTCAAGAAGTATTACTCATAGGCAGGTCACCATGGGTAACTTTTTGTAACATATGTATAGTCTTTGTACTATCACTTTCTAGTTTCTTTTAGTATTATGGACATGTCGTTTTTTATGTTATCTTTCGTCATTGTGGCAGATGGCAAGTGAATCTGAGGTGTTCATTGGGTATGCAGACAGTGCTAGTTGGCACACTCAGAGGCTTGCCTCCGCAACTTGGGTAATTTTTACACCTCGAGGCCAATTATTATCTTCTGGAGGTATATGCTTAGGTGACACCACAAACAATGTTGCCGAGTATAGTGTAGTTATTGAGTTGCTCCATGACGCCTTGTCATTTGGTATCTCTCATCTCCGGGTCTATCTCGACGCTCAACTGCTTGTGTCTCAGTTAAATAGAGTCTACAGTGTTCATGATTTGTCTTTACACCGACGATTCCTTAGGGTACGTCTCTTAGAATGAAGCTTTGATTATATTACATATTTTCATGTTCCCAGGAGTTTAAACCAAATTACAGATACTCTAGCTAATCAAATTTTAGATTGGCATCTTGCACACATATGAAAGGACATACAAATAAACATGTAAATACATTTTTAAAGGAAAACATGATCCATAAGACACAAAAAGACATAAAAATCCATATATAATATCATAGTCACCAGAGTACATAGGTGGACGCAAGCACCTCAAAAATATGACCAATAACGAGTCATGGGGCTTATGCCCTCAAAAAATATATACAAGTAGTGCTCTCAGCACATGAAAAGTCTAACTAAGGTCAGGGCCTGTGGGCCCTATTGTACTGATCAACAACGTTTTCCAAACGCCGAAACAATCGGACCCACGTCCGTGGTGCCCCCACTACATGAGGTTGCATAGATGGTGGCAGATCCTCAATCTCTACCATAGGGACCATGCAAGTGAGTAAAGTAAAGTTTCACTCGACTCGTCTCAACACCCTCTCAGCCTCCCCAGCTAGAAGCTCTCCTGCTACTGTTGGTCCCCCTGCGGTGGCAGGTGTAGCCCCTGGCCAAGGACGACACCTGGTTTTTGCATAGTCCACAAGTCGCACTGGTCCCACATATGCACACAACAAACACATATCCGTCAAATACGCTGGTATAAAAAAAATGATATATAACAAAAACAACATAAAAATTACGTATGTTTCACAAAACTAAAACAACAAAACAATGATGTCAACTTACCCATCTCTCCTCATTCCTCACCAGGAGGTATTGGTATCTCAGGATCTCTCAAGAAATCAATCCCAACATAAGGTTAATCCTCTATGACTGGGATCTATCGCGACAACCAAGCAAAGAAATCATCGTCAAAGGACTCACTGGTCCTTCCACCACCCTGTCGCGGAAATAACACTGCCTATCTACAAACTGCAGGAAGAGAGGCCTAATGTCCTCGTACCACTACTCGAGGACTGAGGCTTGGAACTCTTTCAAAGAATAAAGAGCATAGAATGGTCCCAAACCCGAAGTTCCTCTTCGTCCACGACCGAGAATCTGTCAACTAACTCTTCATACAATCTAGCAACGTTGTGCTCCAGTCAAATATTTGTGCATTTAGGCACTGGACTACACAGTTCATCTATGCATGGGACGTCTGATGTAGAGCCACAGAACCTGTGATCCGCCCAATAAGCAACACAATCGCCTGCAGCGATAAGTCAGTAATCTTGCTTATGGGCACCTGTGAGCTCAATCGGTCTGTACCAACCTCACAATAAAGTCCTATCAATTCCACTATGTTATATGTCCCCGAAGGAAATGTACGAAAGTTGATTGGTTCCCCTCTCCTGGAGAGGCTAGTCAAAAAATATGTGTCTTCTATCGTGGGCACCAGTGACTACCCCTCTAATATAAAGGCCTCTGCATCTGAATGCCAATAATCAACCAAGGCATTCAGTAGCCTAGGTTTTTCCCGCATAAAAGGACATAATAAGAAATTGAGCAACCCACATTGCATCAAGGTAGCCACAGCATTGGGGTCTTCCCCGACCAACTCACTAACCTCTTCATGCTCTCTTTTTCTCCAGTGAACATACATCCTACAAAACACCAAAGTTCAGGAGGGTTAACCCTTGTTTTTAAAAAATTTCATTTAATAAGGGGATCCACGCAGGCTGTAATGTTGATAGACGCGTGTACATGCGTGCAGTTTTTACTCTGCCTGAATGTACACGCGGCCTATCCTAAGGCATCCCGTGTGGACCCAGGGATGACCTTTTAAAGGTCGACACCCCCCCAAAACTTGGAACCCAAAGAAAAAATAAAGATTTAAATTGCAAGAGGAGAGAGTTTATACCTGGTCCAGATAGATGGTCGTTTCGTCCACTGTAGCTCCCAGATTCACCACTTTTATCAAAGGGTTTTTTTTTCTCCAGAGTCAATTTCCAAATCACCAATGGTGATAATGAGCTACCAGCTTCTATTTATAGACTTTTTGGCCTCTTTTTGTCACTTTTTTGGCCCCCCTTATCATTTTCTTTAAACCAAAAACCATTTAGAGTGATTCAGGAGTTGCATTAGAGGGGTATGATCGGGTATCAGGACATTTTTTTGGAGTTTTGGGTAACTTTTGACAGTCCGTGGAAAAATCTCAGATGATCAACTTGAGCATATAGGTTAGGCTTCTACCTTGACTTTTGTATCTCATTTTCTTTATCCCTTTGCCATAGGATCGATCCCATCAAGTTGTGACATGGAACCATCATTGTTGCTTTAGAAGTGTCACGAGTTGGTGGTAGAGCTTACCAGAACATGGATGCCCTAGGTAGATCCTGGTTGCATTATGGTGTCCATGCTATCTCTAATAACTGTAGGCTCGAGAGTCCTTGTTGTTTTTTCCTGATTACGAGTTTGAGCCCCATTTGCATGATTCCTTTTCACTCTTGACCTCACTCTCGAGACTCCCAAAAGACATAATGGGTCTTCTTTTAAGCCCTTTTCAGACCCTCTAAACATGAAAATATTGTTGACCGATCTTATGGCCTTTCACGCTCGTTAAACTGAAATTTGAAGTCACGTCTGTCCGACGATAGCTTACCCCTTTTTCAGTTCGGACGGTCAACTGTACGAACAAAGGTATACTCTAAGGAACTTTGGTTCTCTAGAAGAGTACTCTCAGGTATCATTTTAACCCTTTTTTGGGCCCGAGGGACTAAATTTAAAAAAAAAGGAACCCCCACGAAGTCCATAGTTAAGCACTTTATAGACTCCCTAAAATTTAAAAGATCGTCGAGTGACATTATTCTTTCACACTCGTTAAACTGGTCTAGAAGAACATTCCTGTCGGAGTCCATAGTTAAGCTTTTTTCAGACTCCTTAAAAATGAAAAAATGGCCGAGTGATCTTGTCTTTATCACACTCGTTAAAATGGTTTTGAATAAACATCTTGTCGGTGTTGGTTTACCCTTTTTTCGAACCGACTAGACTACCTTCGAAAAAGGTACCCCAATGGAGTCTCCTTTTACGTTTTTTCAAACTCTCTAAATATGAAAAACTGTCGATCTTACCTTCTCTAGTCTCATTAAACTTACATCGAAGGACGTTACCATTGTGTGTTTTCTTAATCGCATTTGCATACCTGTGTCTTTGGTCTAATGTTGGCTCCATGTTGCTCTCAAATGAACCATCTAAAGCATACCTTATACGCAAGCCATGTATCACTTTGCCTCTACGTCTTGACACCTTTGGCCCCTAGAGGATTTTTCCCGAGTGTCATTGCTCTGAACATCAGTCTTGTCCTTGCACCTTGAAATTGTATGTTTGTAACACTTGTTACTCCATTGTAACGTAACATTCTTTTATTCTTTTTCCAAAATCATTGAAAAAGACAAAAAAAATCAAATATACCCCCAAAAGAGGAAGGGAAAAGTATTTTATTTAATGGTAGCACAATAAGTCACCCTTGGATAAAGCACATCTATCCGATTGTTTGTCAAACTCTGGGAT
This sequence comes from Picea engelmannii, assembly GCA_009831015.1. NCBI lineage: Eukaryota > Viridiplantae > Streptophyta > Pinopsida > Pinales > Pinaceae > Picea > Picea engelmannii. Next base: position 23,158 of record ML817013.1, read on the forward strand.
TTAATACGACCTTAAGAAGTTGTTCTTGCTACATAGAGTTGTGTCCTCCTCCATTTGGTTATTCTTCCAAACATATGGAGAGTTTGTGTTGCCTCCTACCTCATAAACTTATGTTAATGCCATGCTGCCTGAGTCTCATCATTTGTCATGCTATTGTCCAAGGGAAGTTTTTACCAAGCCTGAGTTGGCCCCTCTGCAGTTTTTCTCTTGCCCTCATACCCATCTATCCTGAATGTCCAATCAAGTCTTTGTTTGAAATCAATGAAGCCTTCAGTCTGATCATCAAGATTCTCTAGTCCATGACCGACGAGCCGTCAAAGACCTATGGGTAGTGAAGTCATACACTCATATTACACTCCTACCCGAGTTTTGGAGATTTTGAAGTTGTTGCTCGAGCTCTGAAGACCTCATCTCCAACCATCAGGCCTTATCAGCTTCTAAGAAGATGGATACTCTACATGTATATCTTTTTGATTTCGAGATGTAGCTCCGTTGTGTATTGTTCATGGATACACTTTATATAGTTATATGACATGGATCTATAGTGTATTTGATTGGTAGCCATGATTTTATTTTATCTTGAGCATGGGTATGCCTGCCTCGGTGAGACAATTATTATTTTTGCAGACGACGCCTCTCGATTTCTGGTCCCTGGGCTCACTTGTTCGACACATCGGTAAATATTTTTAGTGTATTTTGGACATCAGATGTTGTTCTGACCTCACACATTAGGGGGCATCTGTTATAACCCTAATTTGCACCAAACATGCTTACCTGACATTAGGCCATCTCAGATTCCTTCTTTTCCAAAACACTTCTGAACAACTCTTCTTGAAAACACCTTTTATAAAGGCCCACGTGCCCTGCTCTATTATTGCATGCATGTACACGCTATCTGACCTAAAACAGCCCGCCTGTACCTACAAAAGCATGAAAAAAGGAAAGTTGTTGACAGAACATACATCTTTGGGTGAGTTAACTAAACCTTCCAGCCATGCATGGCAGTTTCTTTTACAGGTTTGCTCATAAATCCAAAACGATGATGTGGGTTTTTATGAAAATTGTTTTGGAGGATCATGATAACGTCGTTGACCTTCTTTACAAATTTCAGCTTGACCCAATTTTTAATTCAAGAGATGTAATTAAAACACCAGTGCGCTGCAAATTCTTTGTTTTGCATAGTTGTTGGATATTTGCCTTGTTTGGAGGTTGCCACTTGTCAAGGAAGGTTCAAATGGTATCCTAGGATTTTTTTGGACATGAGGGACATGTGTTCCATCTCCATATCAATCAATATGATGTGTTTCAAAACATATTTATCATCATAGACAAAATCCCCAAAAAATAGGAATTGGTTAGGTTTTTGTTGGAATCTTTTGTAACAAGACTCCTAAATGGAGAAGAATCCTATGTAACTCTTTGGTTTCGACCTCCTTAGGGTAGATAGAGATTATTCATTATAAATGAAAGGGTTTTTTTATGAGAAAAGGGTTGGATTCATGAGCCAAGAGAGGAGAGAGAGTTGGAGGAAGAGTTTTAGTTTCTCATCTGTAAGCCTGAGGGCCTGTTTGTAATGACATTTTCTGCCATTAAAGTTTCATGAGAGTTGTTATCAGATTGTATTATGTGTTTTTCCCATTTCTTTGTTATCTTCTTGCTTCAATATATTGCAGGTTTTGAGGATCATAGTTGTCATTGATTGGTGGATTCATGAACAACAAAATATCTGTTGTAGCTTGCCCATTAAATCATTGTTCATTGTTTAACAAAATCTTTATCTGTTACAAAAATGATCTTTGTATAATGGATGTTATTCCTTTTTTCATATTCAATATTCTTCTAATCATCATTATATATCCCTTTTTCTGATATATAGTTTGATTTTCTTTGATCTTTAGGATGTTATGACTCCATGCCCTACGGAATGCCTCTGCAAAATTTTTGCTACCCTCTCCCTTTCTTTCTCAATATTGTTGATCCACCTACTCAAACCATTTTAATCCATTTATATTTTGATGGGTATTGGGCTTGCACTTACAACACTCTAAGTGTGACTCTCAGTGATAACATTTTTTGCGTCGTTTCTGGGGATGGAAGTGAAGAAATCTTCCCTAGGAGAACAACAATGATTAGATCCAGTTCTTGATGGTAGACAAGAGCAGGACACCAGCTTGACTGCAATCTTCTACCTAGCGACTCCAACTTCATCATAGATGAATCGATGGGTAACTCCACTAGTTTGAAATGGACAAGATTCTATCTTAGAGTTATGCATTTTATGATTTCTCAAATATATCTGGTTTTCCAAACCCTGTGACTGATAGAAGTGAATGGGAAGGCTGCCTTCCTAGGTTTAGAGGGGAAAATTGGGAAATGTCAGCTGATTTTTTACAAGATTTTCATGAGTGCATACTTAAGCTGAAATTTATACATGAAGATGTCCTCATAAAATTGTTTGCATACTCTTTAGATGGAGTAGCTCGTGATTGGTGTAGATCACTCCCGGTTGCTTGTATTACTTCACTAAGACATTTTCATGTTGCATTTCGTTTGTTTTGAAAAGAGAAATTTGCAGTTGATTTCCTTTATCAAGAATGTTGTTATGAATTTGATTTGTTGAGTAAAGGATCAAATATTCATAAAGAGTATGCTGCAGTAGAAGACACTTTTCATTATGACAATGAGGATGATGATCTTCAAAGTGATAGCCAAGATGTAGATACTTTTGACATTGTATCAAATGTATCTATTGTATTAAGTTGTCATGAAAAGAAAATTGTTTCCTTTGAGTATTCAAATGATAAAGAGACGATATTTACTAAAGCACATACAGAGCTTATTATCATCCAACCAGTATATGATAATGAAGAAGATAAGGAAGAATTCCAGCAGCAGTTGGAATTCTCTTTATCACCTATTGATGAGCAAAAAACTCCAAGGATCAACGAGGAAATGTCTATCATTTCTCTACCTGCACTTGCAAAATACATCAAACAAAATATGAGTAGCTATGAAGTATATGAGGAAAATAATTTTATTGATGAATCAACCTTCACAAAGGAGCAATATGGTTTTCTTAACCAATTATAAATTCATTTTCATAAGTTTCATGATCCTGTGGATTTTTACATAGAGTTATATTTTTCAAAGGTTTATAATGATCCAGTTGTTGGTATGATTTCATATCGTAGTTGTAAGTATTTATTTCTTACTAACCTATTGTTGCAAGCTTCATATCACCTGGAAATTATTTCGAACATTTGCATGGAAGGAGTTATTTTCATCAGTTTGATACTCATCTCATTGCATTGGAAGTATGACTTCAATTAAGAAAAGAAGCTCAGCTAGATAGATTACTGTAGGGATGTATATAAATAAGCTTGTTATGAAATAATTTCATTTGCAGTGAGTATTTTTCACTTTTCAATAAGGAGCATAGGTGCTCTCAGGCATACAGGTTTTGTGGACAGAGATGGAACTGCATGCTCTTGGAAGCTCACATGGAGCATACCATCCCCTATGGAGCCAGATGTTAACACATAAGATTGATCATGTAAAGGAGGATTTACGGTTTTTAGAGCCTACAATTTAACCATTTCTCTAGGAATTATGTCATACCATCACCTAATAGCCTCCTCGAAGTGTGCAAGCTATATTTGAGTCGGTGCTACGAACTGGCATTGTGAACTAGCTAAGGAGGAGCGTTGTAGCTTGGATAGGTTGTAGGTACTCATGTTAGGAATTATCAACATACACAACAGCCTTAGGGCCATCATGTACTCCATGAGGTTTTTCACCATGTTTGAAGGTCAAGAAAGTGGTTTTGGATGTTTTTTCCTTTTGGCGCTGCGAACTCATTTCTTGTAGCAGCTTCTTTTACAGATTTGATCATAAAACCAAAATGGTGATGTGGGTTTTTATGAAATTTTTTGTGGAGGCTCATGATAATGTCATTGACTTGTTGTCCAAATTTCAGCCTGGCCTAGTTTGTAATTCAAGAAATATAATTAAAACACTAGTGCGTTGTAAATTGGTGTTGCAAACTCTTTGTTTTGCATACTTGTTGGATATTATCCTTGTTTGGAGGTTGCCACCCGTAAAAGAAGGTTCTAATGGTCTCATAGGAGTTTTTTGAACATGAGGGACATGTGTTCCATATCTATATCAATCAGGATGGCTTGTTTCAAAAGACATTTATCATTATAGACAAAATCCCCCAAAAATAAGAATTTGTTAGGTTTTTGTTGGAATCTTTTGTAACAAGACTCCTAAATGGAGGAGGATCCTATGTAACTCCTTGGTTTTGACATCCTTAGGGTAGATAGATATTATTAACTATAATGAAAGGGTTTTTTTATGAGAAAAGGGTTGGATTCATGAGCGAAGAGAGGAGAGAGTTGAAGGAGCAGTTTTAGTTGCTCATTTGTAAGTCTGAGGGCCTGTTTGTAATGACATTTTCTGCCATTAAAGATTCATGAGAGTTTTTATTAGATTGTCCTCCATGTTTTTCCATTTATTTGTTATCTTCTTGCTTGAATATATTACAGGTTTTGAGGATCAAAGCTTCCATTGATTGATGGATTCATGAACAATAGAAGATATGTTGTAGCTTGCCCATTAAATCATTGTTCATTGTTTAAGAAAATCTTTATCTATTACAGAAAGGATCTTTGTATAATGGATACTCTTCCTTTTTTCATATTCACTATGCTTCTACTCATCATTATATATCCCTTTTTCTGATATACAATTTGATTTCCTTTGATCTTTAGGATGTTATGACTCCATGCTCTATGCCTCTGCAGAATATTTGCTACCCTCTCTCTTTCTTTCTCAATATTGTTGATCCACCTACTCAAACCATTTTAATCCATTTATATTTTTATGGGTATTGGGCTTGCACTTACAACAGTCTAAGTGTGACTCTCAGTGCTAACAACACCCAGATGAGTTGTTGTATCCATTACCCATCCCTGAGTGGAAATGGGAAGTGGTAACAATGGATTTCATCACCAAACTACCCAAAACAAACAAGCAGCATGATTCTATCATGGTATTGGTGGACAAGCTTACTAAATATGCCCATTTTATTCTAGTTAACCTCACTCACAAGGAACATTGTTGATATTTATATGAAACAAATTTCTTGATTGCATGGTATACCCAAGAGAATTGTGTCTGACAGAGATCCAAAATTTACATCAAATTTATAGAAAGGATTATTTAGGGGATTTCGAATGAATTTGAATTTTAGCACAACTTATCATCCAAAATCTAATGAACAAACAGAGAGGGTGAATCAAGTGATTGATGATATGTTGAGGATGTATGTGATGGATAAACCATCAAAGTGGGAAGACTACCTACACTTGGTAGAGTTTGCTTATAACAATGGGTACCAAGCATCTCTAAAGATAAGCCCATTTGAGGCACTTTATGGAAAAAGGTTCAACACACTGGTAATTTGGGACAACCCAACAGATGGAGTAGTGGTTGGTCCAGAATTACTTAGGGAAATGGAAGATAAAATATAAAAAATAAAGAAAAAATTAAAGGCTCCTAGAGACAGGAAGAAAAGCTATGTTGATAAGGGAAGAACTCACAGGGAATTTAAAGTGGGTGACCATGTATTCTTGAAAGTGAAGGCCAACAAAAGTTCCTTGAAGTTGGAAAATTGTTCAAAGTTGGCAGCTCGTTATTGTGGGTCGTTTGAAATCCTAGAGAGGATTGGGCCTGTAGCATATATGCGTGCATTTCCCGCATCAATATCTATTCATAATGCATTCCATGTATCATTCCTCAAAAAGTATATGCCTGATGCTAATCATGTTATTGATTGGACTGTGATTCTGGTGGAGCAAGAAGGCACTTTTTAGGTGCATTCGGTGTTCATATTGGACCAGAAGATCAAGTAGCTCCGGAATTGATCCATAGAGCTAGTAAAGGTCCAATGGACCTGGTACGGTCCTGAGGATGCAACTTGGGAGAATGAGGATGCTATGCAGGTAGAATACTCACATATTTATAAGGATTTTTTATATTTTTGGTAGCAAATGTGTATATAGAATGCACTGAGGAAAATGCATAAATAGGGGGAGGGGAATGTAATACCCCAAGACCGAGCCCCAGTTGTAAATGTAAATATGTTTTCTAGGCTGGTGATCTAGGTTATTATAAGCTAGAAATCTTATGTGATTATTAGGTCGGAGAGCCTAGATGTGAAATGACATTGAGCCTATTTTTGTATATGTAAACACTCATATCATTAATATAATACATCATTGTGTGTAGACTAAAAGAGTATAGGGGACTAAAATCCACTAGGAAGGG